>JAQQSO010004860.1:0-12457 GCA_028658305.1 Pachyuromys duprasi | reverse complement strand
AGTTCCTAAGGGGAAATTCTCATAAAGCCTCACACCTCCTTGAGGAATTAGAATCAATAAGAAGTTGCTGAAGTAAAGGAATGATCCCATCACATTCTCTTTCTCTTAGTACTGTCAGTTTATACTTAGTTGATAGTGATAGAGAATACAGAACACCTACCTATTTGAAGGCAGTGGCATTTAGCAGTTGCTGACTCATGAGACCACACGTTCTTGAATAAGCTGTTTATTGTTGCTAAGGATGATGAAGTCATAAAGGCCCCACACTTCCTGAAAGACTTTAAGATGGTTAACAGTTACTAGGGAGAAAGCACATAAGGCTGGATGCCTAATGGAGGCATTTAAGAGTTGCCTCTACTTTGAGGGTCAGAGAAATGTTTTCTTTAGGAATATAGACACTGATAAATTGTCCATGGTCCTGTAAATAGCCTCTTACCAACCTTCTTGTAAACAACTCTAATTAAATTCATTGGGCCACCAAAAATAACCGTCAACAAACAGGAAAATTGAAGGGAACCTGTTGGAAAAGCTGGGGCTGAAATGAATAGAAGGCAACAAGACAGGGTAATACTCTGTAAATAGATTTAAAATACATGGTATATCCAGGAGTGGTGGTGAACACCTGTAATCCCAATACTCAGGGGTACAACGGCAATAGAAGCACTCTAAATTTGAAACCATCCTGGTCTACCAAGCAAGTCTAGGACATCCAAGGACACACAGAGAAACCCTGTCTCAAAATCCTAACCCTACAAAAACAAAAACAAAAACAAACCATGATATACATGCATGAAAATTTCATAATTAAACCTATTATTACGTATAGGACATATTGGTTAAAAGCATTTTAAAAGATGGTGCCCTTGACTAATGATATTAAACACAACAAATGTAAAGTGAATGTTATGAATTATCAAACAAATTAGACAAGTTAAAGCGTAGAAATATCAATGAAGAAAAACAACTACCGAAATGAAACAGAATGAAATATAAACATATCAAATAAAATAAATGCATTAGAATTCTGAGCAAATTACTATAAAAATATAAGATTATTTGGCTTCCCTGATGAACATTAGCACATATTAATGAAGACAACAGTGGTAGTTTCATAAACAACAAAATTAATGGAATAGAATTGAGCATCCAGAACTCAAACCTTAAACTCATGCATAATTGAGTTTGAAAATTGGGTGTCAAGAGAATTCAATGGGTAAAGAGTGTTGATTTCAACAAAACTGCAAGGTCAATTGAATGTGTACATGCAAAAGGTAAAATTGGTCTCCTACATTATCACGAACAGATTAAAAGGATCATTTCATTTTTTGTTTGTTTTATTCATTCAAACATTTTAAGGAATTTATTTATTTTTATATTAATCACAGGTTATATACTCTGTATCCATGCCAAAGCCCCCTCCCTCATTCCCTCCCAGTTGGATATTGTGGTACCATGGGCCACATCCGTGCAGGGGTTCTAGTTTATATACATATACGGTCCTTGGTTGGAGAAACAGTCTCATAGAAGACCCGTGTGCCTTTATCTATTTGGTCTTTGTGGAGATTTGGTCCTTGCCAAGTCTTACTAACTCCCCTTTTTTTCATGATTCCCTGCACTCTGCTGAAGGCTTGGTTGTGAGTCTTATTATCTGCTTTGATACATTGCTTTGTAGAGTCTTTCAGAGGCCCTGTGTTGTAGGCTCCTGTTCTGTTGCTTGTTTTCTCCTACATTCAATGTCCATCCCATTTGTCCATCTAACCGATGGTTGATCATCCCACCCTGGCTCCTCCTTCTTGCTTATCTTCCCTAGGTGTATAGATTTCAGCATGTCCATCCTATCCTATAGGTCTATAAGTAAGTATATATCAAGTGTTTCTTTCTGTATTTGGGATACCTCACTCAGGATTATCATTTCCAGGTCCCACCATTTCCCTGCAAATTTTATGATTTCCTCATTGTTAATTGCTGAGTAATATTCCATTGTGTAATAGTATCATAATTTCTGTATCCATTCCTCAAATGATGGATATCTGGGTTGATTCAAGGTTCTGGCTATTACTAAGAAAGCTGCTACAAACATGGTTGTGCATATGTCCTTGTTGTGTACTTGAACATATTTCAGAAATATACCTAAGAGTGCTAGAGCTGGGTTTTAAGGAATCACTATTCCTAATTGTCTAAAAAGGTGCCAAATTGATTTCCAGAGTGGTTGTACAAGTTTACATTCCTACCAGCAATGGAGGAGGGTTCCCCTTTCTCCTCAAATCTCCAGCATGTGTTGTCACTTGAGTTTTTCATCTTAGCCTTTCTGACAGGTGTAAAGTGAAATCTCAGGGTCATTTTGATTTGCATCACCCTGATGGCTAAGTACTTTGAGCATTTCTTTAAGCATTTTTCTGCCATTCTACAATCCTCTACAGAGAGTTCTCTTTTTAGCTCCATACCCCATTTTTAATTGGATTACTTGATTTGTTGCTTTTTAACTTCTTGAGTTCTTTCTATATACTGGATATTAGCCCTCTGTAAGATGTAGGGTTGGTAAAGATCTTTTCCCAGTCTGTAGGCTGTCGTTTGGTTTTGATGACAGTGTCTTTTGCTTTACAGAAGCTTTTCAGTTTCATGAAGTCCCATTTATTGATTGTTAATCTTAGAGCCTGTGCTGTTGGTTTTCTGTTCAGGATGTAATCTCCTGTACCAAAGAGTTCTAGTGTCTTCCCCACTTTTTCTTCTAACCGGTTTACTGTGTCTGGTTTTATGTTGAGGTCTTTGATCCACTTGGAATTTAGTTTTGTGCACGGTGATAAATATAGATCTATTTTCAATTTTCTGTATATAGATATCCAGTTGGACCAGCACAATTTGTTGAAGATGCTGTCTTTTTTTTTTTCATTGAATGGTTTTGGCTTGTTTGTCCAAATCAAGTTTCCGTAGGTGTGTGGGTTCATTTCTGGGTCTTCTATTCAGTTCCATTGATCCACTATTCTGTTTCTATGCCAATACCATGCATTTTTTATTACTATTGCTCTGTAGTACAGCTTGAGGTCAGGTATGGAGATACCTCCAGATGATCTGTTATGGTACAGGATCATTTTGGAAATTCTGGGTATTTTGTTTCTCCATATGAAGTTGAGTATTTTTCTTTCACGGTCTGTGAAGTATTGTGTTGGTATTTTGATGGTAATTGTTTTGAATCTACAGATTGCTTTTGGCAGAATGACCATTTTCGCTGTTATTCCTTATAATCCATGAGCAAGGGAGGTCTTTCCATCTTCTGATAACTTCTGTAACTTCTTTCTTCAGAGATTTGTGTTTTTTTTCAAACAGGTTTTTTAGTTGCTTGATTAGAGTCACCCCAAGGTACTTTATGTTATTAGTGGCTATTGTGAAGGCTGTTGTTTCCTTAATTTCTTTCTTGGATCTTTTGTCTTTGGTGTACAGGAGGGCTTCTGATTTTTTTTTTTTTTGAGTTGATTTTGTATCCAGCCACTTTGCTGAACGTGTTTATCAGTTGAATGTGTTCTCTGGTTGAATTTTGTGGGTCACTCATGTATAGTATCATACCATCTGCAAATAGAGATACTTTGACCACTTCCTTTCCAATTTGTATCCCTTTGATCTCCTTTAGTTGTCTTATTGCTCTAGCTAGGACTTCAAGTACTATGTGGAAGAGTTATGGAGACAATGGGCAGCCTTGCCTTGTCCCTGATTTCTGTGGGATTGATTTAAGTTTCTCTCCATTGAGTTTGATGTTGACTATAGGCTTGCTGTATATTGTCTTTACTGTGTTTAGGTATGTGCCTTGTATCCCTGATCTCTCCAAGACTTTAAACATGAATGGATGTTAGATTTTGTCAAATGCTTTTTCAGCATCTAGGGAGATGATCATGTGGTTTTTCTCCTTCAGTTTGTTTATATGGTGGATCACATTGATGAATTTTTGTATATTGAACCACCATTCATCCACCTGGGATGAAGCCAACTTGGTCATGGAGGATGATATCTTTTATGTGTTCTTGGATTTGGTTTGCAAGTATTTTATTGAGTATTGTTGCGTCGTATTCATAAGAGAGATAGGTCTGAAGTTCTCTTTTTTTTGTTGGGTCTCTGTGTGGTTTAGGTATCAAGGTGACTGTGGCTTCATAGAATGAGTTCGGTAATTTTCCTTCTAATTTTATTTTGTGGAATATTTTAGAGAGAATCCATGTTAGGACTTCTTTGCAGGTCTGGTAGAATTCTGCACTAAAACCATATGTCCTAGGGCTTTTTTTTGTAGGGAGGCTCTTCTATTTCCTTGGAGGATATAGGTCTATTCAATCTTTCTACCTGATCTTGACTTAATTTAGGTAGATGGAATATATCAAGAAAATTGTCCATTTCATTTAGATTTTCGATTTCGTGGCATATAGACTTTTGTAGTAAGACCTAATGAGTGTTTGGATTTCCTCAGTGTCTGTACTTATTTCCCTCTTTCCATTTCTGATTTTACTGATTTATATAGTTTCTCTCTGCCTTTTTGTTAGTTTGGCTAGGGGCTTGTCTATCTTGTTGATTTTTTCAAAGAACCAACTCTTGGTTTCATTGATTCTTTGAATAGTTTTATTTGTTTCTAATTGATTGATTTCAGCCCTGAGTTTGATTATTTCCAGCTGTCTGCTCCTCCTGGGTGTATCTGCTCCTTTTTTTCCCTAGGGCTTTCAGTTGCATCATTAAGGTGCTTGCATGAGATGTTTCAAATTTCTTCTTGAAAGCAATTAGTGCTATGAACTTTCTTCTTAGCACTGCCTTCATAGTGTCCCATAAGTTTTGGTGTGTTGTATTTTCATTTTCATTGAATTCTAGGAAGTCTTTAATTTCTTTCTGTATTTAATCCCTAGCAAGCTGTCATTGAGTAGCAAGTTGTTCAGTTTCCATGTATGTGCAGGCTTTTTGCTTTTCCTGTTGTTGTTGAGGAACAGTTTTAGATCATGATGGTCAGATAGGATACAAGGGATTATATCAATTTTCTTGTATCTTCTGAGGCTTGCTTTGTGACCAAGTATATGTTGTATTTTGGAGAAGGTTCCATGAGGTGCTGAAAAGAAGGTATACTCTTTTGATCCAGGGTGAAGAGTTCTGTAGACATCTATTAGTTCCATTTGATTTAGGACCTCTATAAGTGCCCTTGTTTCCCTCTTTTGCTTCTGACAGGATGATCTGTCCCTTGGTCAGAGTGGAATCTTGAAGTCTCCCCCTATTAGGGTGTTGGGGTCAGTGTGTGATTTCAGCTTTAATAATGTTTCTTTTACAAATGTAGGTAGTCTTGTATTTGGGGCATAGATGTTGAAAATTGTGATGTCCTCCTGTTGGACTTTTCCTTTGATGAGAAGGAAGTGGCCCTTCTCATCTTTCTTGATTAGTTTTGGTTGGGAGTCTATTTTATTAGATCCTAGGATTGCTACCCCAGCTTTTTTGTGTCCTTTTGCTTGAAACAATTTTTTCCAGCCCATTACTCCTAGGTAGTGTTTATCTTTGTTGCATAGGTGTGATTCTTGGATGCAGCAGAATGTTGGATCCTGTTTCTACAACTATTTTGTTAGTCTGTTGTTTTTTTTTTTTATTGGTGAGTTGAATCCATTGATGTTGATAGATAATAGTGACCAATGACTGTTACTTCCTTTTATTGTGGAGTTGGTGGTCTTACTATGATTCATTGCTTTCCCTCCCCTTTTGTTGGGAATTTATCCTATCCTATATTTCCTTTGCTGTAGTTGTTTTCATTGGATTGAAGTTTTTCTTCTAGTATCTTCTGTAAGGCTGGGTTGCTGTGTAGGCATTGCTTAAATTTAGTTTCGTCATCGAATATTTTGTTTTCTTCATCTATGTTGATTGAAATGTTTGCTGGGTATAGTAGTCTGGGTTGACATCTGTGTTCTCTTAAAGACTGCAAGACCTCTGCCCAGGCCCTTTTGGCTTTCTTAGTTTCTGATGAGAAGTCTGGTGTGATTCTGATCAGTCTACCTTCATATCTTACTTGACCCTTTTCCCTTGCTGCCTTTAATATTTTTTCTTCGTTTTGTAGGTTTAGTGTTTTGACTATGATGTGACAAGAGGTATTTCTTTTCTGGTCTAATCTATTTGGTGTTCTGTAGGCTTCTTGTATGTTTATAGACATTTCTTTCTTTATGTTGTGAAAATTTTCTTCCATGATTTTCTTAAAATTATTTTCCTGTCTTTGGATCCTAGAGTCTTCTTTTTCATCTATTCCTATTATTCTTAGGTTTTGTCTTTTCATGGTGTCCTTGATTTCTTGGATGTTTTGTGTTTGGTACTTTTTCGATTTTATTTATTCCTTGAGTGAGGAATCCGTTTCAGCAAGTGTATCTTCAGCTCCTGAGATTCTCTCTGCCATCCCTTGTATTCTATTGGTGATGCTTACTTTTGTGGTACCTGATCTATTCTCTAAGTTCTCCAGTTCCAGGTTTCTCTCTCTGTGTTTTTTTTTTTTTTTAGATTCTAATTCTGTTTTCATGCTTTGTATCATTTCCTTCATCTGATTGTATGTGGCTCCTATTTTTTGTTTGTTTGTTTAATCTCTGTATGTCTTTAATTGTTCCTCTACTTGGGCAGTTATATTATTCTGTATTTCTTTGAGGGCCTTGTTCATTTCCTCTTTTTGTTCCTATAGTAAATGCATAGGCATAGCTTTAATATTATTTTCTTGTGTCTCTGCTGAATTAAAAACTCCATTGCTTTTGGATGTTTCTGGTGGTGCCATGGAGTCCTGATTTTTGTTGGGTGAGTTCTTATGTAGACCTGTGGCCATTTGTTTATATACAATCATGGAGCTGTTTGTTCCTTGAATCTAAACTTCAGATTGGAACTGTCAGTCTCTGGTGTCTGGAGTATTCTTCAAGAAGATAAGGGAGTTCCAGTGGTTTGAGAACGTGTGCTGTTGCCTCAGTTGTCCCTGCAGGAGGAAAGGCCACTGGCGCAGTGTCATTGTTGGAGGGGGAGTAAGTGTGTGTGTGTGTGTGTGTGTGTGTGTGTGTGTGCAAGTGCCCATGCACTTGGAAGGTGTCTTTAAGGGGAGAGCTAGGGAGGGTATATGCTTGGGCTATTGGATCTGGGATCCAGCAGAGGAGGGGTGCAGGTGCTAGCACATTTAACAAGAGCAGACTGTGGGCACCAAGTGCCTGTGCAGATTTCCTGAACTCCCAGTGTTCTTCAATCTGTGGTGGGTTCAGGAGGCTGGACTCTGAGGTCAGTGGGTAGTTCTGTGGGCAGTACACGTACTCTGTTGTGGGATCTGTGTGCCCAGCTCTGTGTCCTGTGCTAGAAGCTGTGAGCACTGCAAGCTGGTGACCACTCTGGTCTGGAGGCTTGGCACCTCACTCTGTGCCTGATGCTGAGTGTCCCAGTTTCAGATGGTTACTGGGGACGCTGCTCTGGTCTGGGGACTCCACGTTCTGACCTGGGCTTGCTGCTAAGGGCTCCCCTCTGGTCTGGAGACATGGCACCTCCCTCTGAGCTAGGGGATGTGCACTCCAGTCTGGGATGGTATCTGGGGACACCTGAGTCTGGACCGGATACTATATATCCTGATCCGGGATGGCGGTTGTTGGCACTGTGGCAAGCGCGTGTTCAGATCAGGGCTAGCAGATGTGTGCCTGCTGTTTACTCCCAGATCTGGAATGGTATCTTAGGTGCCTCAATCTGAACCAGAAACTATGTGTCCCGGTCCAGGATGGCAGCTGGTGGGACCACGAGAGGCTGCATGTTCAGATCAGAGCTAGCACATGTGTGCCCGCTTATGCACCTCGGTCTGGAATGGTATCTGGGGTGCCTCTGTCTGTACTGGAAGCTATGTGTCCTGGTCCGAGATGGCAGCTGTTGGGGTGGCTAGAGGCTTTCGGGGTGGCAGGAGGCTGTACAGTCAGATCAGGGCTAGCAGATGTGCACTGCCTATGCACCCTGGTCTGGAATGGTGTAGTTGCCCGCGACTACCAATAGTAACCACCTGCACAAGGGGCTGCGAATTAAAAGAGACAGAGGACACAAAGAAGTGACGCCAAGACAGTATTCTGATCAAGGCGCCATTTTTATTACAGAGTAAGCCACTTATATAGGTTTCCAACTAAACATATCCAAGCAAAACAGGAAAATTAACCAAGCAAAACAGGAGGTTTAACTGAGCAAAACAGGAGGTTTAACTGAGCAAAACAGGAGGTGTCTGCTGAAAACAACAAGAATAGCGAGCCAGCATGACTTGCACGCAGGTGACCATCTCAGGTCTAATGGAATGGCTACCTCAGAATGGTATCTAGGGTGTCTCCACCTGGCTGGGAGACTGTGTGTCCAGGTCTGGAATGGCGGCTGGTGGCACCCAAGGGAGTCACCTGGAGTTTTTCCAGGGATTACCTGGGTGTCCCTAGGACTTTCCCACTTGATTTACTCACTGTAGGAATTCTGCTCACCTAGCAATCACAAACGCTGCTGTTTTAGGTCCCAGATTCCAGTCTCCTGGTCTCTGTGCTAGCACTGTTGACCTACTCCTCAGACATACTGTCCTCCCGGGGCCGCCATCTTGGACCCTCTCCTCCTCATACAAATGTTATAGCACACAATATCAACAAAACTGCAATACCTTGTAAAACTTCTGAGGAAATAGAAAATGTGGCTTCTTTCATGAGACACTGCTTCAGAGGTACTAGTTAATAAGGCGAAGTGTCCCATGTATAAGAAGAAAACAGAAGCTTTTCAGTTTCATGAGGTCCCACTTATTGGTTGTTGGTCTTAGATCCTGTACTGTTGGTGATCTGTTCAGGAAGTTGTCTCCTGTGCCAATGAGGTCTAGTTCTTTTTTTATTTTAGTTTTTATTAAATACACTTTATTCACTTTGTGTCCCCCCAAACCACTCTCTCCCACCGTCCCAATCCCACGTTCCCTTCCACTTCTTCACACATTTCCCTCCCCAAGTCCAATGAGAGGGGAGGTCTTCCTCTCCTGACTTCTGATCCTAGGCTATCAGATCTCATTAGGAGTGGTTGCATTGTCTTCCTCTGTGGCCTGGTAAGGCTGTTCCCCTATCAGGGGGAGGTGATCAAAGAACAGGCCAATCAGTTCATGTCAGTGATAGTCCCTGTTCCCATTACTATGGAACCCACTTGGACACTGAACTACCATGGGCTACATTTGTGCAGGGTTCTAGGTTATCTCAATGCATGGCACTTGTTGGAGTATGAGTCTCAGGAAAGACCCTTGTGCTTAGATGTTTTGGTTCTGTTGCTCTCCTTGTGGAGCTCCTGTCTTCCCCAGATCTTTTTTTTTAATGGGATGGTGTCTATATCCTGTGTTTTCTCTGGTGTGGTTGATCTCATTGGGTAGAGGTTTTCCTTCTAGTATCTTGACTAGGAATGGATTGCTATATATATAGTTTAAATTTAGTTATGTCATGGAATACTTTCTTTTCTTCATCTATGTACATTGAGTGTTTTGCTGGATATCGTAGTCTGGGCTGGCATCTGTGATCTCTGAGCTTCTGCATGATATCCAGAGGCTTTCACAGTCTCTGCTGATAAGACTGGTGTGATTCTGACAGGTTCACCTTTATATGTTACTTGGCCTTTTTCCTTTGCTGCTTTTAATATAAAAAGATCTAACAGCCACTGCTCTTTAATTTCATGCTTATTCAGTGGATTCAACTCTCCAATAAAAAGACACAAATTAACAAAATTGATATGTAAACAAGATCCAACAATATTTTGCATGCAGGTAACACACCTAAGACACAAAGATAGACATTACTTGAGAGTAAAGGACTAGAAGACTGTTTTACAAGCAAGTAGACCAAGGAAGCAAGCAGGAGTAGACATTCTAATATCTAATAAAATATATTTTAATCAAAATTAATCAAAATAGATGGGGAAGGTCATTTCATACTCATCAAAGGAAAATTCCACCAAGAAGACATCACAATTCTGAACATCTGTGCTCCAAATAAAAGAGTACCCACATTTGTAAAAGAAACATTAATAAAAATGAAACCACACATAGATCCCCACACATTTGTTGTAGGAGGCTTCAAAACCACGCTTTCTACAAAGGACAGGTCAACAGAACAAAAATTAAACAAAGAAACAATGACTCTGTCAGACTTCATGAATCGAATGGACCTAACAGGCATTCCAGAACCTTTCACCCAAACACAAAAGAAGTTACCTTCTTCTCAGCTCCTCATGGAGCTTTCTCCAAAATATACCATATAGTTGGTCACAAAGCAAGCTTCAACAGACACAAGAAGATTGAAATAATCCCTTCTATCCTAACTGACCACCATGGTCTAAAAGTGGAACGCAACAACAACAGAAATAGCAAAAACCCTAAAAACATACGGAAACTGAATAAATAACTACTTCATGAGAGCTAGGTCAGGGGAGAAATAAAGAAATCAAAGACTTCCTAGAATTCAATGAAAATGAAGGCATAACGTACCCAAAATATGGGAAACAATGAAAGCAGTTCTAAGAGGAGAATTCATAGCACTGAGTGTCTTCATAAAGAAATTTAAAATACCTCATACAAGCAACTTAAGGGCTCACCTGAAATCCCTAGGAAAAAAAAAGAAAGACATAACGAAGAGGTGACAGTGGGAAATAATCAAACTCAGGGCTGAAATCAATGAATTAGAAACAAAACATTTCAAAGAATCAATGAAGACAAGAGCTGGTTCTTTGAGAAAATAAACAAGATAGACAAACCAGTAGCCAAACAAACTAAAAAGCAGAGAGACATCATCCAAATCAACAAAATCAGAAATGAAATGGGGGGCATAAGGACAAACACTGAGGAAATCCAAACAATCATTAGGTCTTACTTCAAAAGGCTATACACCATAAAATTTGAAAATCTGAATGAAATGTGTAATTTTCTTGATGGATTCCACTTCCCCTAGCTGAATCAAGACCACATAAATCAGTTAAATAGTCCTATATCCCCTAAGTAAATAGAAGCTCTCATTAAAGACTCCCATTCAAAAAAAGCCCAGGGCCAGATGGTTTCAGCCCAGAATTCTACCGTACCTTCTCAGAGCTAACTCCAATTCTCTTCAAACTATTCCACAAAATATAAACAAACAAACAAACAAAAAACATTGCCAAACTCATTCTATGAAGCCACAGTCACCTTGATACCTAAAACTCACAAAGATCCAACAAAGAAATAAAATTTCAGGCCAATGTCTCTTACAAACATTGATGTGGAAATACTCAGTAAAATACTTGCAAATGCAACCCAAGAAACACATAAAAGATATATCTACTATGACCAAGTAGGCATCATCTCACGAGTAAAGGTGTGGTTCAATGGTTCAATATATGGAAATCCATTAAAGTAATCCACCATATAAACAAACTGAAAGAAAAAGACAACATGATAATTTAAATGCTGAAAAAGCATTTGATACAATCCAACATTCATTTGTGTATAAAATCCTGGAGAGATCAGAAATACAAAGTATAAACCTAAACATAGTAAGGCAATATACAGCAAGCCTATAGACAACGTCAAACTCAATGGAGAGAAACTTAAATTAATCTCACTGAAATCAGGGACAAGGCAAGGCTGCCCACTCTCTCCGTATCTCTACCACATAGAACTTGAAGTCCTACCTAGAGCGATAAGACAATTAATGGAGATCAAGGGGAATCTGTTAGGGAAGGAAGAAGTCAAAGTATCCCTATTTGCAGATGATATGATAGTATACATGAGTGACCCCAAAAATTCTACTAGGTAACTCCTACAGCTGATGAGAATCTTCAACCAGGTGGCTGGATAAAAAAAATCAACTAAAAAACATCAGTAGCCCTCCTGTATACAAAAGACAGAAGTGCTGAGAAAGAAATTAGGGAAACCACACCATTCACAATTTCCACAAAGGACATAAACACGTTGATGTGACTCTAACCAAGGAATTCAAAGACTTGCATGACAAAAACTTTCAGTCTCTGAAAAAAGAAATAGAAGAAGATATCAGAAGATGAGAAGAACTTCCATGCTCATTTGTTAGCAGGAGTAACATAGTAAAAATGTCCATCTTACCAAAAGCAATCTACAGATTCAATGCAATTCCTATCAGATTACAAACACAATTCTTTATAGACTTTGAAAGAAAAATTCTCCACTTCATATGGAATTACAAGAAACCCAGAATCGATAAAACAATTTTCTACAATAAAAAATCTTACAAGCCGGGGAGTGACAGACTGGCTAGATCCCAGGGGAGGACTTTGCAGCCAGCCCTGAGGAGACAGGATAATCTGGGGTTGGATGGAAGGGAAGGAGGTCCTCCCCTGTTGGTGGACTTGGAGGGGGCGGGGAAGAAGGAGATGAGGGAGGGAGTGGGAGGGTAGGAGGGAATGGGGGAGGGGGCTACGCCTGGGATTCAAAGTACCTAACCTGTGATTGAGATAAAAATAAATA
>JAQQSO010004859.1:0-12457 GCA_028658305.1 Pachyuromys duprasi | reverse complement strand
GGGGTGGTCTTCCTGCCCTTCCATCTGACCTTAGACTATCAGGTCTCATCAGGACTGGTGACATTGTCTTCCTCTGGGGCCTGGTAAGGATAACCCACCCCTCAGGGGTGATCAAAGAGCCAGCCACTGAGTTCATGTCAGAGACAGTCTTTGTCCCCCTTACTAGGAAGGCATCTGGAGACTGAGCTTCCATTGGCTACATCTGAGCAGGGGTTCTAGGTTATCTCCATGAATGGTCCTTGCTTAGAGTGTCAGTACATATAACACCCCTGTGCCCAGATATTTAGGTTCCTTTGTTCTGCTTGTGGAGCTACTGTCCCCTCCAGGTCTTTCTATCTCCTCCTTCTTTCATAAGATTCCCTGAACTCTGCCCAAAGTTTGTCTATGAGTTTCAGCCTCTTCTTGGCACTTTCTCAGAAAATGTGGAATAGTGCTACCTCATGATCCAGCTATACCACTTCTAGGCACATATCCAAAATATGTTTAAGTGTGCAACAAGGACATTTGCTCAACCATATTCATAGCAGCTCTATTTGTCAGAAGCTAGAAACAACCTAGATGTCTCTCAAGAGAAGAATGAATACAGAAATTGTGGTACATTTACACAATGGAATACTACTCAGCTATTAAAAACAAGAAAATCATGAAATTTGAAGGCTAATGTTGAGAACTAAAAGAGATTATCTTGAGTGAGGTAACCCAAAATCAGAAAGACATACATGGTATATACACATAAGTAGATATTAGACATATAATATAGGATAAACATACTAAAATCTATACTTTTAGAGAAGCTAAACAACAAGAAAGACCCTAAGGAAGATTCTCAATCTCTCATTCAGAAGGACAAATGCGACAGACATCGGAAGCAAGAAAAGACAGGGAACAGGACAGGAGCCCACCACAGATGGCCTCTGAAAGACTCTGCTGATCAAGGAATTTTTTCTTTTTTGTAATTTTTTAATTTTTTAAAATATTAGTTACAGTTTCTTAATTTTGTATCCCAACTGTATCCCGCTCCCTCATTTCTTCCGAATCCCACCCTCCATTCCTCATCTCCTCCCTGCCCCTTTCCAAATCCACTGATAGGGGAGGACCTCCTCCCCTTTCATCTGACCCTGTTTTATCAGGTATCTTCAGGACTGGCTGCAAACTCCTCTTCTGTGGCCTAGCAGGGCTTCTCTTCCCTCGGGGGGAGGGGAGAGGTCAAAGAGCCAGTCATTAAGATCATGTCAGAAATAGTCCCTTTTTCCCTTACTAGAAACCCACTTGGATTCTGAGTTAGCATGGGCTACATCTGAGCAGGGGTTCTAGGTTATATCCATCCATGTAACTAGACTGCACTTAGGATCACATAGGAGATGAGCCTGTGGTTGTGTCTGTGAAGATGTTTCCAGAAGATTCATTCCTAGTGAGGGTGGGACCTTCTCCTGGAATGCAGTGTCAGACTGATTAGAAAGCCAAAAGTAAGCTGAGCACCAATGTCCATCTGATTAATCCTCCTGACTGTGGTTCAATTGTATCAGTCCCTTAATGCTCCTCTCCTGACATTTTGGGTGGTTTATCCTCAGACCCTAAAACAAAGTTAACTGTTCTTTCTTTCACTTGCTTCTTTCCTGGTATTTAGTCATAATAGCAAGAAAAATAACTAATACAGTCACTTACAAAAAAAACATACATGTCACATACCTAGAAAAAAACTCACAGTGGATGAACTGTTAATATGTATCTTAAATATTTTTGAAATAAAAATACTAGCCTATGGTTACTTTCCCTTCATCATTCTGCTATTCAAGGATTCACTACATGCTGTATGTTTTTGGTTATTTTTGTACTAATATAACACTTTTCACATAATTTAGTGCCATAGTTTGAAATATATACCTTTGAACACAATTTCATATAAGTATAATACAATTTTGGATAGAGAGAAGGCTCAGCAGTTAAGATCACTGACTGTTCTTCTAGAGCACCCAACTTCAATTCCCAGCACCCACATGACAGCACATAACTGTTTGTAACTCCAGGTACAAGGCTTCTGGCACCAACACACAGACATGCATGCATGCATGCATGAAACAAACACATTAAATAAAATACATTTTAAAAAACTTTGAAAAAGAAGAACAGTAAAATTCCCCACCCCTCTGTGCTCTTTCCAACTTTTTGTTACCATTTCTTGTCATTGCAGTTGTTTGACAAGATCCTCAACAATTAAAACCCACCTAGAAAGTGTTTCTTTACCTGAGAGGAGTCTTGTAAACTGATTTGCAACCTGTTAAGATGTGTATGTATAGCAACTAGTGACCTTTACTGTAAACCACAAAGTTTGAGTGTCAATGGTATGCTGATACTGGATCATCAGTCCTAAGGAAGACAGCTCTCTGGTGAAGGATGTTGGCCATGTGTAAATGTGCTGTAGGTGTCCAAAGAGAAAGCAATGTACCTTCTATTGGATATTTTTTGTGAACATAAACTTCTTTTAAAAAATTGAAAGTTTTAAAACTTGAATTTGAATGACTTGGGTGAAGAGGATAAGTTGCCATGGTTGCCTGGGAAGATGGCCTTGGTTGTCTAGTATCAGCTGTATTCCTATGGTTTCTCATGGAGATCATACTCCCAAGTTGCCATGGTAATACTCCTTGACAAATTGCCTAAAGGATGTGTAGAAATACTTTCCACTTGGAAAATTAATGCATTATGTGTATTTCTAAGTGTGATAAGTGCCAGTGGTATATAGTAATGAAGTTTCACTTGGCTTGGAGAGTCACAGAATAGGATATTATCATAACTCCGAATCCTCAGTTGGGGTCAGAGTACTATTTCTCCAAACTGTCTCACCAAACATACCCTAATACTAAGAATTGTTTTAAATTTTAAAAAAGCATACATAAGGACTTAAAAAATCTTCTTCTAAGAGGCTATACTAAAGCTAAAATAGGGAAAGCAGTTTTTAAAGGAGAGGTCAAATAATTATATGGGATGATATAAAATATAAATATACTGAATATGGTAAAACTATACAGTCAAAGTGATGGTGCAATATCTCAAGGAAAGGGAGAGGAGAAAGTTGTCTAGCTGACCTCTTAACCATAAGAATCTCCATAACCAGAGATAGCAGCCCCATTAAGTGAAACAGCACTCAGTCTGAAAGATAGAAGCTTGGTGAGGTTGGCCTGCATAGGAAGGAGTCTTATTTCTTGATGAGCATAATTAAAAATTATTAAACATGTTTAATGAAAACATGATATGACTGAAGGTTAAAAATTATTGCTTAGACTGTGCTGTGGAGACAGCCTACAAAAAGGAAAGAAAGGGACAAAGAGGCGAATACACTTATCAACTATAAAAATGTGAATGCAATTTGAAAGATAGTGAAGTACTCAGAACCACTGAAAATAAACATGTAATGGATAATAAATGTGTAAAACCCTTACTGGAGCTCCATGGCCCTAGAAGAAACATTCTAACTGAATAGTCACAGAGTTTAGGATTGCACAAGTAATTGAATTGCGTTTTTTAATTTATTTTTTAAATTTATCACAATTTATTCACTTTGTATCCCAGCTGTGGCTCCCTTCCTCATCCCCTCCCTCTTCTCCTTCCATGTCACTTCCCTAGACCACTGATAGGGGAGGTCCTCCTCCCCTTCCATCTGACCCTAGCCTATCAGGTCTCATCAGGAGTGGCTGCATTGTCTTCCTCTGTGGCCTGATAAGCTGTTCCCCACTAAGTGGGAGGTGATCAAAGAGCCAGCCACTTAGTTCTTGTCAGAGACAGTCCTTGTTCCTATTACTAGGAAACCCACTTGGACACTGAGCTGCCATGGGCTGCATCTGTGGAGAGTTTCTAGGGTATCTCAATGCATGGTCCTTGGTTGGAATATCAATCTCAAAAAAGACCCCTGGGCCTATTTTGGTTCTGTTGCTTTCCTTGTAGAACTCCTGTCCCTCTGGGTCTTTCATCTCCCCCCTATTTTCATCAGATTCCCTGAACTCTGACCAAAGTTTGTCTATGAATCTCAGCATCTGAGATTCATATTAAATCTCAGCATATAAAATCTCTACCTTCTGGGTAGAGTCTTTCAGAGGCCCTTTGTGGTAGGCTCCTCTCCAGTTCCCTGTTTTCTCCCTCTTCCAAGGTCTATTATGTTTGTCCTTTTAAATGAGGTCTGAGCATCTTACCTCGGGTCTGCCTTGTTGTTTAGCTTCTTTAAGAATATAGATTTTAGTATGTTTATCCTATATTATATGGCTAATATCCAGTTATTAGTGAGTTTGTACCATGTTAGTCTTTCTGCTTCTGGGTTACCTCACTCAGGATGATCGTTTCCAGGTCCCACCATTTGCCTGCAAATATCATGATTTTCTTGTTTTTAATAGCTGAGTAGTATTCCATTGTGTAAATGTACCACTGTTTCTGTGTCCATTCCTCAGTTGAAGGGCATCTGGGTTCTTTACAGAACTTGAAAGAACAAATCTCAATTTCATATGGAAACACTAAAAACCTAGAACTGCCAAAACAATGCTGCATAACAACAGATTGTCAGTAGGTATCCCCACCCCTGATCTCAAGCTATACTATAGAGCAATAGTAATAAAATGCATGGTACTGGCATAGAAACAGAATCGTGGATTACTGGAATTGAATAGAAGCACCAGAAATAAACCCACACAGCTGTGGATAATTGATTTTTGACAAAGGAGTCAAAATCATACAATAGAAAAAAGACAGCATCTTCAACAAATGGTGCTAGTGTATTTTTACATGTTTACATGTTGAAAAATGCAAATAGATGCATATATTTATCACCCAGCATAAATGTGAAGTCCAAGAGGATCAAAGACCTCAACATAAAGCCAGACACACTAAATCTGTGTAAATGTCTTCTTAAATCCACTGTGTGATATTTTCACTTGTAAGTTTATTAGAATAAAGTCAATTTATATTTTAAAGAAACAAATAAGAAGGAAATATAGGAATATATTACAAAAAGAGCAGGAGATGAATAAGAACCCAAGGCATTCAGTAGATGGGAGAATATTTTTCAGAGGCATTTTTAATTAAAAGAATTCAAAAAATATTTACAGAATATCATACACAAGTAATCTATTTGTATAATTTCTAACTGCTCTTCCTCCTGCTTCCTTCCACTCATTCATTTCTTTTTTAACCATTACTGTTATACACACAGAGCAACCAGCACATACATACAAATATAACCTGACAAGTTCATTTATTTTTGCACATTTGTCTATGAATTTAGGGTTGAAAACTTGAGACTGGACAACCTGTCAGGAGTATCATTCTTACAAAAGATTGGTTCTCCCTCTTTTGGAAGACATTTCTTGCCTATACTTGTTCATCAAGTGGTAGGCCCTTTTGAGATTTCCCCCATTTAACTTGGGTTATGTAGTGGAAGTTTTGTTTATGTTATGTAAATATGTGGTTTTTTTTTTTGTAATTCCAAGTGTGAAATGCAAGAATCCACAGCTGATAACTGACCTTGAGAGGGTGTGTGTTAGCTGGAAACTGCCTTGTGCAGGGTGTGTGGTGTTTGCCCACTGGAAAACATCCTGGTGGGGACTATGAGAAGGT
The DNA here is from genome assembly GCA_028658305.1 of Pachyuromys duprasi. Lineage (NCBI taxonomy): Eukaryota > Metazoa > Chordata > Mammalia > Rodentia > Muridae > Pachyuromys > Pachyuromys duprasi. Next base: position 6,859 of record JAQQSO010004859.1, on the reverse strand, counting down.
ATACATAGGAGCCAAGAGAGAAAACTTCTCTTCAGAACTCTCCTAGAAAGGCATCAAAGAACACTTCAGGGAGGTTGCTGCTGCCCCTACTGCTGGTGGAGGTGATTTCTTGTTGCTATTTTTGCTATTTCTGGATCACTGGTTTGCTGGTTGTCTGGTTTGCTGGATGATGGATATGCTGACAACAAAGAGTGGAATCTCCCCAAGGAGCTTCAACTAAAGAGGTCTATGCCTCCTGTCCCTACTAACCTTGTTTCTCTCCTACCTAGCTTTATAGAATTGGAAGGAAGGCAGAGGATTAAGCTCAAATAAAATAGATTTTAAAAATATAAGTATACAGGATTGTCAGCTGATGATCAATTATTATTTAGATATTATTGAGAGCTGATGATGAATAATCTTGGAACAGATGTCCTGGTCATCTGGCTGTTACATTATTTCTGTCTCTCTTCCATAACGTTCTCTGATCCTTTGATGCTGGGTTGTACTGTAGATGTACCAGTTCGAGTTGGGTACAACAGTCAGTTGTTCTTTTCATTTTGATTAATGGTGGATTGCTTTTTGAAGAAAAAGTAAGTCAGCCTTATTGACAGATTTAATGGACACAGCCAGCTAATGAGAAAAATGTGAAAAACCAGAATAGACTTTTTATTAGTGTTTCTAAATAGAGACCCTTGGGGTCTTGTTCATATCTGTCCCTTCCAGCCTCAGTAAATATTTGATTAACTATTTCCATATGTTTCTCATTACTCCATATTTTTGGCACATTGATTTCATTCATTTTCTTTCTAGATTTCATTTTTAAATTTTATATGAAATACAAACTCTGTATATCTCAAAATTCAAAGAGCTCTTTGGTTACATCTCTTTCACAATGACATCTTCCTGCAGGACCAGAGGCATGCAGACCTACTTGCTATCATGAATGAATTGTGATCTCTTCTTAGCTCATAGTTTTTCTTTTGTTAAGTATGTCATAATATTGGCAAATTTAGGCCCAAGAAACCAGTGAAAAATTTCTGTACATTCCTATTGTTTCAGAAACTCTCTTTTGTCTTTGACCCAAGCATTTCTTGCCTTTTATAATCTCTATGAAACTACTACAATGTAAATTGTTTTCTTGCACATAAATCTCAGAGCCTGCACAGTCTTTGACAGTCATTACCAAGGAAATCTATGAAGGGAGAAGGCACTCACTCTTTCTTCAGTCTCATGCTACATTTAGGAAACTTTTTAGTATAGTCTTATTGTACCTCAACTTTATGGTGCATTTATAATGTTCTCTTTTCCCTTTTTAAAATGTAAGATTCTTGCTGCCTCTGATCTACTTTTTCAATGCATTTCTTTTGCTGTTCCTTTTTAAGGGGAATATATGTACAGAGACAGAATGTAGTATTGAGGTGATTGGCCACAGAATTAGAGAGTGTAGCTTTAAATACCAGTTGTGACCCAGAGCAGCCATGTGAGTTTAGGAAACATATTTTCCTTGCATGGAATGTACTGACTGACATTCTCTAAGGAAATAGCTCTTTTATCAAAATTTCTACAGACTCTTTAACTTTGCTTGACTAAAATACCAGTATCCAAGAAAGATGGAATGTTATGGTTGAAAAGTAAAATTATTTCGTTACATATCAAGTTTTTAATAATTACTTAATTCCAAACTTCTTGTGTGACCAAACATCCTTTTAGGTACTTTCAGGATGTATCACAAAGCCAAGTAGAAATTATGCTTCCAGCAGAATCAACTTTAAAGATACTATGACATGTGGTTCCACAGACCTACCTAATGCCATTGTCAGTTCATTTATAGGTGTGCTAGTTTGTAGCTTTCTCTGTTCTGTGTCTATAACATGTAACACTTTCCACAGCAGAACTTGTCTTATAGATTATCTCAAGTTCATGGTCTCAGGCCAGGTTACTGGCATTTGCCACAGAAGAAACTTTTTTTTCTTTTTTTCTTTAAAGCAGGGATACTTAATGCTAGAAAATTTCACAGGGAAAAATGTTATGGATGAAATAAATAGGAAAGCAACATTTTATTAAATATTATCAAATATTGACCAATAAAAATTAAAGAAAGTATTTTCACAATTCTATATTAATAAAAAGTAAGGAAGTTATGTTTTATTATTTTACCTTGCATATACTAAAAGTTTGCAATAATAAATTTTATACTGTCATCAAAATAAACAACTCAGCTTTATTTGTAATATCCAGAAGCTGTAAAGAACCCAGATGTCCCTCAGTTGAGGAATGGATACAGAAATTGTGGTACATCTACAGAAAGGAATACTACTCAGCCATTAAAAACAAGGAAATCATGAAATTTGTAGGCAAATGGTGGGATCTAGAAAAGATCACCCTGAGTGAGGAATCCCAGAATAAGAAAGACACACATATCACTCATAAGTGGATATAAGACATAATGTAAGATTATCATCCTAAAATCTGTACACCTAAGGAAGCTAATCAAGTTTCATTCAGAAAGGCAAGTGAGACAGATATCAGAAGAGGGAGAAAACAGGGAGCAGGTCAGCAGCCTTTCACAGAGGGCCTCTGAAGGTCTCTACCCAGCAGAGTATCAAAACATATGCTGAGACTCATAGTCAAATTTTTGGCAGACTGCAAGGAATCTTAGAAAAAACAGGGAGATAGAAACATCTGGAGGGAACAGGAGCTCCACAAGGAGAGCAACCGAACCAAGAAATCTGAGCCCAGGGGTCTTTTCTGAGAATGATACTCAAAACAAGAACCATGCATGGAGATAACCTAGAACCCCTGTACAGAAGTAGCCCATGGCAGCTCAGTGTCCAAGAAGGTTCCCCAATAATAGGAACAGGGACTCTCTCTGACATGAACTCATGGGCTGCCTCTTTGATCACCTCTGCTTGAGGGAGAGCATCCTTATCAGTCCACAGAGGAAGACAATGAAGCCAGTCCTGATGAGACCTGATAGACTAGGGTCAGATGGAAGGGGAAGAGGATCTCCTCTATCATTGGACTGGGGGAGGGGCATAGGAGAAGACAAGGGAGGGAGGGTGGGATTGGTGGGGTGGGGGAGGGGCTACAGCTGGGATACAAAATGAATAAACTATAATTAATATAAAAACAAATATTAAAAACAAACAAAAGCAAACAACTCTTATTTCAAAGAACAGAAGACAAGGCTTGCTCTAGAGCAACTATGAGTGATCATGGCCTGGGATCACTCAGTCTCCCCAAATATAATGCTGCAATGTGAAAATGGTTTCATGGGAGTCCTATTTCAACAGAAGAAAAAGTTGTATAAATCAATCCATCTAATATGTACAGTGGTGGGTACATAAGAGAGGTGGGTTACAGCAAGACAGGGGAATCTATTCTGTAGTTTAGATGTTATCTGATGACATTATTAACTTTTGGCTTGGTAGAATCTAGTGGTCTGTTAAGTTAGTAGACTCCAACGGATTTTAATCTATTTGTCAAAGAACATTAGGTCTGACATAGAGTTGGGTAAGCTAGCCCAAGTTAAGGTAAGGAAACTCTAGATCTACACCATTCTAACCTCTACATATCACTGCAGTCTTGGTCAGTCAATTGGCTTCATATACATATATATGTTAACATATATATGCTAGCCTCCTTCTGCTTTCAGACCTGCATACGTTGCATTACCCATTCTTGCTATGACCCTTTCATTTATAGCTCCCCAACAAACACACATATATATCAATAATTCCCAAATATACACTGGAAAGAAGAGTGTTTTTAAGAGCATGGGGATCTAATATGAAAGTAACATAAGGGTTCTGTGGGAAAGAAGGTCAGCTTGATTAGACCATCTGCTTGCTAAGTGGCACTTTAGAGGCCTCTCTCCTCCTGAGAACGGCAGTTGGAGACAATATCTTTCTGAATAATTATATTCTGAAGACATAGCTTCTAAGTCCTTGAGAGAAACATTTCTGAGTTATAAAACTGACAAGAGGCTGAGAGAAAATTAACACCTCAAAGAAGCAGGGAAAAATGTAATTACTATTTTCAAAGTGCTAAAGGAAAGGAAAGAAAAGTCAGATTTCAGGGCCATGAGGTAAGCTGTCCAAGTATCAGACAGGGTGAGAGGACCATGGATTAGGAGATGCAGTGTCCAAAGATCAAATGGGCTGAGAGGACTATAAACACTATTTCCCAAGCCTCTGCTTTATACTTGATGTTCCTTAGCAAACTGTTGTGAAGCTTAAATAAAATGTGATATAGAAAGCTCCAGCAAGCACACAATTAATTTAGTTTAATTCTCATATGTAAAATGTCTGATAAAGATTGCTTTTGATATTGGAATCCTGGCTCAGGAAGATATTTAACCTATTAGTATTAGATCAAGAGCACAGACAGTATTCACATATAATGGCTAAGCTCATTTATTGGTTGAATAATCATAGAGAAGGCAATGTTTCCTGGATATTTACATATTTGAAGAGTGTGGACAAGAAATCTTGATCACCTGACAAGACAGGATGTAACCTAACAGTACAAGTAAATCATCTTCAGCTGAGTGAAGGTATATACTAAATAAGCAGAGAACGAACTTTATTTGACGATGAGGTAAGAGAAGCCAAAAGAAAGATGAATGTGGAAATGGTAGGAGAACTAGTGAGAACAATTAAGATAGGGTAAAACTAAGGTCAGTTCATGCAGAAGCATTCAGGCCAAACGTGTTTGGGGCAATTATCAGTTGCTATCACCCTCTTTGGCTAAATGAACTTCCTAAGAGCTCTTGAGAGACATCATTAAGTAGCCAGAGTGCTTTAAAAAAGCCTTGCTGCTTAAGCTAGGTGCCTATTCTTGGTCACAGGTTCCTTTCAATAACTATGGGAGACCAATTAGCCAATTAGACACAAGGCTGAGAATCTGAATCAAAAGGGAAATGGTGTGTAAGGAAGATTTAATAAACATAGTTTGCTTATTTCAACTGGTTAGGTCCTATTTCTCACATCTTGTAGATGCTGCTGTCTAGAAAGTTACCAGTGGCTTGTGGCTTTCCACTTCCTAGACACACAGGGCCCTCACACAAATATGAGAACAACACGTCTTTTTGAAGAAACAAGTGTGGTGAACTGACCTCTGATTTCAGGTTATTCTGTAACCTCCTGGGCTTTTTAACTCAGAGATCTTTCAAAATGGCTGTCTTGTCAGTCACCTACTCATTCGAATTTAAGAAAGAAATAGTTGGAGCCATTCTGTCTAAATCTCTTTTCAGTCATTACTTTCCACCAGGTTTTTTTCCTGTTAATTGGGTTTAAGAAGATACCTATTTCAATTTCAAGTTAATACAAGTCAAGCATATTAGAAATGCTACCACAAGGAGCAACCAGAATGAAATGCTTAGCAAAAGCTTGCTGACAAGTCTATGAAATTTTAAGAGTTCACTTTGGGAGATTTTTAGCCTTCCTGAATTAACAACGACTCATTTTCAACCTGACCAAATTATAAAAAGTGGGTCATTCATTCTGATAAACCTCAAGGCAGGAGTTGATAAATTTCTTTTTAATGGTCACACTAAGAGCAATCTTACTCACTGCTGTACTTCATTTAATCAGTGAAGAAAGTTCATGTCTTAATTTTTTCCCAACCTACGTGGATTGCATTCTGTCTGGTCATGGATTGTAAATCCTGTGCCTGGCGGAAGTTAGGATGGTTCTCCTGACCTTCAAACCCTGGTGTCAAAACTACAGTTGTGCTTAGGTTATCTCACCTGATACATGAGACTTTGTAGGCAGAGATTCTCCAGGCTTGAGGAAAAGTCAAGGTTAGAAATATAGGAAAGAATTCATACATTGTTTGTAACCTCTGAGATGGTGAGAGCAATGTGCAAAGGACAGTAAGTGGCTGAGAAGGACACTTCACTTGACAGCCAGACGGAAAACAGATGTGTCAACCCTAATGCTGCAGTGAAATATGTCCTGACTGCAACGTGAATGATCCAATAGGCACAGTTTCACCTCAGAGCCCGCAAGCAAAAATTCACCCTGTTAATTTTTTTTATTCTGACTTTATAAGAACCTAATCAAGAACTTATCTGACCCATCCTGGACTTGTGACCTACAGCACTCTCAGATAATAGATGCATATCCATTTGGGATGCTAAGCTCTTGGTATCTTTTAAGCAGAAATTTAAAAACTGATTATGTAACCAGTAACCTGGATTATGATAGAGTAGCTCCATATTCACATTGGATGTGTTCTAATGTCCCCATTGAATGCCTAAAATCACAGCATATTTATGTGCTATACTCCACATAGTGCCTTCTTTCTGTCAGATTCAAGTTACCTAGTTCCTTACTCTTATTGTGTTATCACGGTTAAGTAAAGTCATGATAACCTGAACACCAGCACTGTAGTACACACAACTGATCTGCTAACATGAGAAGGTTACTAAAACAGTTCACAGGCAGGTGGTGTGAACACAGGGATGATTAGCCAGTTTCTTTGATATTACCTACTCCAAGACTTGTTTCAGCAATTTGGAAATATCACAGTTGCATGATTTTCATGACAGCAGATCAGGTGACAGCTCCCTCTAAAACTGGCCGCTCAGTATGATTCAGGGCTCCTGAGTCCTTGAGTAGGTGGCCTGGAACTCATTTTTTTCATTCTACCAGCTACTTTGTTTGTAGTCTTGAGTGTATTTCTTTCTTTCTTTTTTTTTTTTTACTATTTTTAAATTTATTTATTTTTGTATCAATCACAGGTTAGGTACTTTGCATCCCAAGCATAGCCCCCTCCCTCAATCCCTCCCACCCTCCCCCTCGCTCCCTCATCTCCTTCCCGCCCCCTCCAAGTCCACCAACTGGGGAGGACCTCCTCCCCTTCCATCCAACCC
>JAQQSO010004858.1:0-12457 GCA_028658305.1 Pachyuromys duprasi | reverse complement strand
TAGTGGATCAATGGAACCGAATAGAAGACCCAGAAATGAACCCACACACTTATGGAAACTTGATTTTTGACAAAGAAGCCAAAACCATTCAATGGAAAAAAGACAGCATCTTCAACAAATGGTGCTGGTCCAACTGGATAGATATGCAGAACTGGATAGTATGCAGAAAAATGAAAATAGATCCATATTTATCACCTTGCACAAAGCTAAAGTCCAAGTGGATCAAAGACCTCAACATAAAACCAGACACACTAAACCGGTTAGAAGAAAAAGTGGGGAAGACCCTGGAACTCATTGGCACAGGAGACTACTTCCTGAATAGAACACCAACAGCACAGGTTCTAAGATCAACAATCAATAAGTGGGACCTCATGAAGCTGAAAAGCTTCTGTAAAGCTAAGGACACTGTCATCCGAACGAAACGACAGGCAACAGATTGGGAAAGGATCATTACCAATCCTACTTCTGACAGAGGGCTAATATCCAGTATATATAAAGAACTCAAGAAGTTAAAAAGCATCAATTGTTTCTTAACACAGAACCATTCTGATCCTGGCATTTTGTTGAAGAGCAGACAGACAAGCCTCTGAACTTTTGAAGTTTGGTTTCCAGGAAAAAAAATGCAAAGTTAGAAGTCAGTTGAAGGGCTGATTTAGATGCTCCACCAAAGCCTCAAAGAAAATACATAGAGTAAGGCAAAAGAGACAGCTTGAGGAGTTGCTTCTTCAAGGATACCTCCATCCCCAGGAAATAACATTTCTATTAATCCTACAACAAGGCAATAGGAAATATTGTGTGAGGGAAGAAGAGGAGTTGAAATGCCTTGGGGTGGGACAGGAAAACAACTTGCTCTTTGTCCCCATGTCAGGAATTAGACACTCTCCAGGTTAGCTCCAAGTGTTTTCCTTCCAGGGCTCATAATCTAAACAAACAAGGACAGAGATTCTTAATGATAACTGAGGCTGCATATGGGAGATACAGATAGGCTCATTTTTATACAAACACATTGAAGACTGATAGGGATGAATGAGTATGGTGACAAATGAGGTAGAAGCTGACCTGGATCTGGAAGGAAAAGTGAAATTTTGCCTTGGATATGAGGCAAATAGGGGGAATGAATGATGAGGTTGTGGATGGTGTAGTGTGGGGCCTAACAAAGCATGGCAAATTAAGATGTAGGATCAAGACTAAGCTATTCTGAGTTCAGAATGAGGAAAGGCAGTGGGAATTCTCAATGAAATAAAACAGCTGGACATGATTTAGCTTGGAAAGTCCTCACCGAAAAGTCTTTTTGTATTTGAATGCTAATGTCACTATAGATATTCTGTGTGATTTTTCTTGGTAGTGCCATCAAAGGCTTTTTTATGCCTAACGTGTATATTCCACTGCTTAAGAATGTGATAACAGAATAATGTGTGATTAGAATGAATAGAGGAATTTCTAATGAGCATAAATAACAGGAATAACAATTCTGCCTTTAAAAAATATTCTTAAGTAATTAAAAAGATTTAACAAAGATTTATCAATGGTGGCTTCCCAAGATCCCTGGATGAAACCAATGTGCAAATGGTGTTGTTACTTTTTATAGAAGACTCAAATGGGGTACTGAGTTCTTTTAAAAACCATATATACCTCATGAGAAAAAACAAAATCATAAAAGAACAAAGAACTGGCAAAAGCTTATCTTAGGTGTAACAGTATCTATGTCTTAGGGTTTAGAGAAAATCATTGTGAAAGGGAAGGCAGTGAAAATTTACATCATTATACATCTAAGCTCTAAAATATGACCAAAAGACTTGAATTTACTGATACCCTGTACACTCCTTAGTAATTATCTCAGAGGAAAACAAATGGAGGTCCTAATTTTCTCCAGTCCTTGGGAGTAAATGAGAAGTGATCTAACCATGAAACCAACTGTGATTCATCCCTTGACTGGCTATTCCAAAATGACACCTGAAACTGGCCTGTTTGTCCCCTAAACCTTAGTTAAGCAAAGCTGCCCTCCAAGGCATCAGGAGTTTGCCAGTGAGCAGTTAGTTTAATTGGAGCTTGTCTGTTTTTGTTCCTAATGAGTCTTCCATTTCATAGCCTGCTCCTAGTCGGAAATAAAATGTCACCCTCTGTCTAGGATGATTAAAAACCTGTTTAAGCATACTGTGGCTACCAAAGTGTTCCACCAAGCAATACTACTTAGAAATGAGGCCTGGAGGCAGGATTGGAATACAGAGAAACTGTCGATCATTTTAATATAAATCAAAAATAAAAACCACACCCAGTTATGTGAGCTATATTTTGTTAAGGAATTAACCTTAGAATTCTTGTATTTGTTTTTTTTATTTTTAATGTGAGAAGTTGAAAATTAGTTTGGGAAGTCCATTATGTCGTAAAAGATTTTGGTTATAAGGCTATTGTGTTTGGCAAAGAGATGCTCCCTGCTATAAAATGTCTTGGTTAAGAGACACAATTTATTTACAAAAGTAATAATACCATGGGTTATAATAAGGATAAAATGATATTTTAACTATAGGAATTTTCCCTTTTGTAAACTACAAAGTGATACTTACTGATTTATTCATGCAAGAACATTAAATCATTTAGTAATTTTGTAGAGTTTTGGACTCTTTTCATCTTTTCCCACAAATCAGAATCTCAATATTTTTGTCCTTGTACATTTTGCAAAATATCTACTGTATTCTACTTTATTGCATGTACAGACATGCATTTGTACACACACACACACACACACACACACACACACCACGGACACAGACATGGACACAAGGACATGGAAAGAGACAAACAGCAGCAAAGAAGTGATGAAGGAGTACATATATCCTGATTATAATAAACCAATCAAGGTAAGATAATTCATCCATTGATCTGGTTTGCACAGTTGAAAATCTGATCACACATATGAAATGTTGCAGAAAACACAAGCAGTTACTGTTACACACATCACAATCATAAACATAAAAGGTGGGCTTCAGATACAAGTTATCCACAGCATATGTTCAATATTTCGATCAGTTAATGGTGAAAGCTGCATGTTAAGTATTTGTTAAATGAGTGACTAAAGTTCTGAGATAGTGGCCCTGTCTTGACTCTGAGCGTTGACTATGCATGAAAACTTCTATGGAGCAGAATTCTCCTGATTTCACTTGTCCTTGGATAATTTCTCTTCTTTCTGTGTCAAATATTGATCATCCACTCCTTTACTGTACACATGGAGAATACCATATCCACTTTATTTTGCTGAGTTGCATGATGCATTTCTCTGTACTACATATTGCTGAAGTCTTGAGAGTCTCTCCTGTATACTTTCTCTAACGTATTTTATTCAACTTTGTCAACAGAAAACATTGTTGTTTCTGTCTGCTTCCCTTTCTAGGAATGAAAAAAAAATCATCTTTATGTATAGTTAGTAAAACTGTAGACAAAGTCACTGGGCTATTTATTTTCAGAAACCTACAGTGTATTCTAACTTCGGCCTCTTTGGAAAATGCTTTGCTTCAGTATGTTCTCAAGGTATGGAAATACTAAGGTCTGCTTTTCAAATGAAATTGTGATCTTTGATGTTCAAGGACAGACATGATTCTGTGATTCATGTCTGGCTTCCTAGGAAGTAACAGGTATATGCCAACTGTAGACTTTGACCCAGGAGGGCAATTACAGTCACTTCCCTACTGCTTCTTATAAACATTTGTGTCACTTGTGAAGAATACAGGTCTTGAAGGAATTAAAAGCCAGAAGGGACACAGAAAGCACTATTATTACAACAAAGAAAAGGCACTGGGTATTTTCTGTGATTTGCTGTTATAGGAATATGTCTACATTACCTTGCTCTTTACAGGAAGCATACAGGTGTGGTTATAAATTGATGTGCCTGTTTTAAATTTTTTAATGCAAGAGAAAAAACAGTTGTTAATGAAAAAACAGTGCACTTTGCTTCAGTCCCTGGAGGAGTTGCAAACTGAATGTAGCAATCCTACTGAAGTATGTAGCATCCAGTGAAATCCCTAATGGCAACTGACTATCCAATTCGTGGTACATTTTTTTAAATGTTCACTGCTGGGAAAATCCTTGACCTTTACATGATAAAATTGATTTGGGGAAATAGAAAAAAAAAACAGATTTGGAAAAAAAAAAGTTTTGTAAGCAAGTAAGTGATTATACAAGAGAATTCTGCTTTGGGAGCAAAACTGGGAAAGATCACAGACTCGTATTTCCTTGATTACCAGGCTTGTAGACCACGTTCTGAGACCAATTACAATGGTGGACATCTCCAAACTGATTTCAGCATCGAGAACACTGTGTGCACATTAGAATGGAAAGTGTGAAGCAAGCATTTATATAAAAACTTCATTTTTTATTCCATAGTTTAAGGCAGGGTTTGTACATGTGACAGTTTTTATTTTAGTTTACTTTTTCATGTTAACATGATTTTTTTTTTTACTTCATGAATTTACAGTTCACTTTATGTATCTTTTAACACACTGATTTTTATTTTTCTTAGAATTTATGTTATGACTTCCTTTTTTACTTGTGTGTATGAATGCTTCCTAACCCCCTTTTATTTCTTTTTCTTTGTTTTCTTTCTTTCTCTTGGAGATTAAAAGAGTATAACCTAATGCCTCCCACATCAGCATTTCTATGTGTTTCCTTTTTCTTTAACTTATATAGTATTCTTTTACCTTGTTTTAGTCTATAGTTTCTGAAAAACACTGTCTAAGAAAACAAATTAGACTGAAGTTAATAAACTAGAAGATAAATATTGAGCCAATCTTAGTAGACACATGAAGTTTTATTTTAAAATATAAGAATTTTAGAATTAAATTAATTTTATCAGTTCAACATATATAAAACCAATTTTAAAATACCTTTGGCTGTATCATCTTTTCATACAGCTCTAGTTTAATGGATATCTAATTTATTTTAGTAATTATGTCCATATGAAATGTGTAGCGACAATAAATACATAGTAAAGGAATAATTGGGCAAAAAGATGAATAATTACTTTGACTATAATTAGGGATAGCTAAGGTAACAGTAATAAGACACAGTCAAATAAATGAAAGTAATTGGCTTCTTGGCTTTCTTGTGAAGCACTCTAATGTAGGTTTGTTATTCATCCTCATTAACCGTAGAAAAGCCAGTTCTACCATATGTGTGTCCTGGTTCCATTACAAGAGATGAGTTTGCTCTCCTTAGGATAACCCAAGATTTTACTCAATTCTTATTCCCAAAAGGTCTTCTGATCTGTCTTAATTGTAACATCCTCTTCTCAAGTTGCCATTGTTCTGATAGTCTTTTAAATGCTTAGTATTCTCAGACCACATGAGTGATTCTATGAGTACTTTTCCATATTCTCATGTATAGTGTTATTTTGGGCCAATTTTGGGAAAATAACACTTTTCATCACAACAGCTTGGCATACTTGCATTGCACCTGCTTCTGAATTATAAATGGTCATTTATAATTCAGATTTATAGAAAATGTTTTCAGTCACCAAATCTGTAGGCACACATGTCTCTGCTTGTATTTTTTGGTTAGATATAAAAGCACATTTATAAGGTGAAGTTTGTTTTCACTCTGTCTCTAACCCTACAAAACTCAACTTAAGGAGGGCCTTAAAGAAGAATCACTGGTCACATTAAAATCTTTCCAAAGTGTTGCTGAGAAAGCTCCATAATCCCTCTATCTCTAGATTCAACAGATGTCTCTTTGGATGTGTTAACACTTTTGCTTATTACATTGAGAATCTAATTTCAGCACTTTGCTTCTATGGTGTAATTGAAAAAGAAACACTGATTGAATTGTCTCCTAGCTAGTTTATCATGAAAGAAGCCTAAATTGGTCACAAATGGTTTTCTTTTCTTTTTTTATTTTTTTTATTAATTACACTTTATTCACTTTGTATCCCGCCATAAACCCCTCCCTCCTCCCCTCCCAATCCCACCTTCCCTCCCCCTTCTCCACACATGCCCCATCCCCAAGTCCACTGATAGGGGAGGTCTTCCTTCTGATCCTAGTCTATCAGCTCTCACAAGGAATGGTTGCATTGTCTTCCTTTGTGGCCTGGTAAGGCTGCTTCCCCATCAGGGTGAAGTGATCAAAGAGCAGGCCAATCAGTTCATGTCAGAGGCAGTCCCTGTTCCCATTATTATGGAACCCACTTGGATACTGAACTGCCATGGGCTACATCTGTGCAGGAGTTCTAGGTTTTCTCCATGCATGGCCCTTGGTTGGAGTACCAGTCTCAGGAAAGACCCCTGTGTTCAAATCTGTACACCTAAAGAAACTAATCAAGAGGGAGGACTCAGGCTAAAATGCTCAATCCCCAGCCAGAAAGGCAAAGCAGATTGACATCAGAAGAAGAAAACAGGAAACAAACTAGTCACCTGTCACAGAGGGCCCCTGAAAGAGTCTGCCCTGCACAATATCAAAGCACATGCTGAGACTTATGGCCAACTGTTGGGCAGAGTGCATGGAATCTTATGAAAGAAGTGGGAAATAGTAAGATAGGGAGAAGACAGGAGCTCCACAAGGAGAGCAACAGAATCAAATGGTTTTCAAAAAGCAAGATAAGCAGTATAATATAAGCACAGTAGACTATCATTCAGTCTTAAAAGTGGTTAGCCATCTCAAAAATATTATAATATGGAGGAACCCTTAAGCTGTGTACTAAATGAATTGGGTTAGAAAATAAAGCCAAACATATTATATGTGGGTTATTTATATTGCAAATACAAAGAATAAAATCTCACTGAGGCAGAGAGAAGGGTTGTAGTTATAGGGATCAAGTAGTGAAAATGACCTATAGTTTGAGTTATTTTAATGATGACTACTCAATATTGTCATTGTGCCTGGAATTAATATCACTAAATCACATGCTTAAAGTGATATATTTTATGTTTGATACATTTTCCCAAATAAAAGTAATTCAAATGATGTACTACTTTCTGTTTCACCTGTTGGGCTCTAGGAGCTTGTCACCCATATCACCTGTATTTGTTTTACACATGCCATCTGCAATTATTAGGCACCTCAGTGCCTCTCAGAAATCCTTCCCTATTCCTATGTAACTGGAGAAAATTTATCTTCAGGGTTTCTAGCTGTCCATACACATCTCGCCTCCACCATGTGTAGTATTAAAAGTATCCGAGTTGACTGCCCTATAAGCAAAATCTAAGTCTCAAAATTCCTGCAGTGTTTGAATATGGTATCTGACATGCCATAGACTTTTCAAAATTACTGAAGAAATGAGCTCATCAGAATAAGACAACTTTAATGTATAAAATACTAAGTTTGCAAAGAATAATAAAGATTACATAAATTAGTAAGGAAATTGTCTTAACAGGGTAGCCAAAATGGCGCCTCATGGAGGCCAAATTTCCATTTCAATTCAATAACGGCTTTTTTTTCCTTTGTGGTTTGGCATTGATTTTGTCATTTAATAAAGTTATAGGACAATTAGATCAGAATCACACCATTCATCATGTTGTTGTTTTATAAACTTCAGAGAGTCTCTTAGAACACTTCATCACATTTTCTCTGCCTGAGATAATTTCTTAAAATTCTAACTCTAAATAATATCACCACCAACCTAAGAAATATTATCAGTTAGATAACAGTTTTGATGCATTGCCTATAAGTTATTTAGTATAATTAAAATAGCTTAAATTCTGGCTTGGTGAGATGTTTCAGTCAGTAAAGTGTTTGCAGCACAGGACTGAAGAACTGATTTCAGATTACCCAGAATCTATGTGAGAAGCTGGATGATGCAGGGTACACATGAACAGTGCTGAGAGTGAGATCAGGATGTGAGTCAGAGACAGCCTGATCCCTGGAAGTCTACGGCATCTCAGATGAATTTGGGAGCTTCAGATTCAATGATAATGAGGGTCTGTTCCTAACGTTATTTTAATTTGTCAAGTTGTGTACACTTGATATCCATGGGAAGCCTGATTTTTTTTAAGGGAAATAAAGGAAAAGTGGATGGATCAAGGGAAGAAAGGAGATGTGTGTGGTGGGGGAAGTGACTATGAAGAGTAGAGGGAGAGAAAACAGATGATAGGATGCAATATATAAGGAAGAATAAGTTAAAAAAATAGTGTCAGACTAAGACACTTGATGGATGACAACCTGCCCTTGCATATACACAAATGTGTATATAATATTAAAGCAAAACCCTAGAGATATATATGTTAATAGTTTAGGTAATATTTAACACGATTTCAGAGATTTTTAAAAATTGTATCACTGCCTTTCTGCAAATCTAACTGGCTCCTCTGCAAGTTTGTGAGAAAGGGGCTGTGGCTATTCCTCTATTGTCAGTTATTTGCTTTCATATTCCTTTGTTCCTTAACGGTTTTCAAGCCTCACCCCACGCACATACTCAGCAAGGATTTTTTGACTCCTTCTCTGGTGAGTCTACACAGCTCATGCTGGGAAATTCAAAGCACTTCATATGGTCATGAAAGGAGAAGATAAGGTGCCCATAAATATGTTTTGCTATATGTAACTGTATAAACATGTGGCTGATCAATTCCTATCTGCTGTATTCATGCATTTCTGAACTGTGGCCATGTCTCCTAGAAATTTTTCCCTTGAACAATCAACATGTAGGGGATGAAACGAAAGGTTTTCTGAGGAGAAGATGGGAGTCATCTTAAAAGTGGCTTCTTTCCTAAGCCCCAGGGAGGACTTTCATTACACTTCATGATGGTTGTGGTCATATTCACCAACTTCCTGTTCAATATATTTCACTTGCATCATGTTTGACTACTCCAGAGTTACCTGAATTTCCCCCCCTGACACCTGCTTCTCTGGATAAATGCTTATACAACTAATGTTCCATCGGGCTCTTCTTTTTGCAAGACCTCAACTAACAGATGGTACAAAGAGAATTATCGAAGTGTTCTAAATGTTAGAGCTACATCAAGCTGAATTTGTTTATGAAAGTTTGAGATATAGTTAATTCTGAATCTAGACGTCATTAAATCATGTATATGAATCAATAACTTACTAGGATGTCCAAAAGTATGACAGAGCTCTTCAAAATCTAAACTTATGATTCTCCTGCTGCTTTCTCTTGTGAAGGAAAGAAATTCAAGGTCAAGGTGTCAACACAATGGTTGATTTCATCTGAGGCATCTTTTCTTGGGTATGGATGGTAGTCTTCTCTTTATACCTATACATCCTCTTCTTTCTTCTTTTCTTTCTCTAACCCTCCTTTCCTCTCTTCTCTATCTTTATTTGTTCCTAAATTTCTATTTTATAAGGATTCCAATGATATTAGATTAGGACTTACTGTGTAGGTATCTTTTTTTTTTTAATTTGATTTGGAATAGCATATTTCTGCCCAGTAATGCTGACCAAATAGCTGACAACCTAGATCTTTACCTATTTGAACTTTATTTATTAGGCAATATTATCTGTCATAACTTTGTCCTAAGTAAATAAAATTGTATATAGAAAGTCACAGTACATAAGTAGCAATGAATGTAGCCTTTTAGAAAACAATCTCTACAATTTACAAGAATCATTGCTCAGTAATTTATTTAATATTAACAAGTATATGGGCTCTATTTCCAGATATACACTTCACGGGTATATGAAGAAGCGTTACATGATAAAGTTGAATTGGAAGTAAAAATTGATTTTATAGCTTCATTCTTATGGTTATCTTATTGTATGATCCTGAGCCCAAGATGTCTACTTACACTCTTATGCAATGCACAGATTTGTAATTCAGAGATACATTTGGCATAAATATGTGTGTTCAAGCACAGGTATGTCATGGTAAGTGAGGGATGGTCACAGGGCAACCTTGAGTATTTCTTCTCACCTTCCACCATGTTTAAGAGAGGATATGTTTTGTTGTCATTACTGCATGTGCCAGCTTTGCTGTCCGACCAAGTCTTTAGGGATTCCTTTGTCTCTGCTTTTTTATATAATTTGTGTTTTTTATATTAATCACAGGTTATTTACTTTGTATCCCAGCCATAGCCCCCTTCCTCATTCCCTCCCAATACCACCTTCCCTCTCTCATCTCCTCCCTGCCCCTTTCCAAATCCACTGATATGGGAGGACCTCCTCCCCTTCCCTCTGATCCTAGTTTATCAGGTATCTTCAGGACTGGCTGCAATGTCCTCCTCTGTGGCCTAGTAAGGCTGATCCTCCCTCGGGTGGGTGGAGGTCAAAGAGTCAGTCATTAAGTTCATGTCAGAAATAGTACCTGTTCCCCTTACTAGGTTAACCCACTTAAATACAGAACTACCATGGGCTACATCTGAGCTGAAGTTATAGGCTGTATCTATAATGGTCCTTGGTTGGAGAATCAGTCTCATAGAAGACCCCTGTGCCCTGATATATTTGGTCCTTGTGGAGCTTCTGTCCCTTCCAGGTCATACTAACTCCCCCTTCTTTCATATGATTCCCTGCACTCTACTTTTTATCTCACTGTAGGAGGCCTGAGATTCCAGGGATGTGTGTATTGCAGCTGCCATCTCTACATGAGTTTGCTATTCAAACTCAGAATAATGTGTTCATCCAGCAAATACTTTTCTCTGTGAGCCAACCATCCACTTTATCCTAGAGATGTTTTGAAGTACAGCCTGTCCTGCAGTATTGCACACACAGTTCTATCACGGAGCATAGCACAGGCAGGTAGAACATGGGCTTGGTCCTTGTGGATTGTTGACCTGGAAAGTGATAAAGTTCTGACTACGGGATGAGGTGCACTGCTTCCACTTTCCTGACTGCTCTTCAGAAAGCACACTGTCTATCTTACTGACTAAATTCACTCAGGGACACATAGATTCTTTAGTTTTTCCTCTTTGTGAAATGTTGAGCTTTATCCCTTCCTGAACCCACCTCAAATGACTTGGGATATATGTAGCTTGGAAATAACTAGGTAGCTTAGGGGCTTAATAACTGCTCAGTCCCAGTGGTTTAAGGTTATTAAAAATCTAACAGGTGTCTGAGGGTTTTTTTAAATTTTTTTATTTCTACAATAGCGGGTTAAGGAATAACCACTTCATTAATAATCATATGAATCAATATTAAATATTAATAGCCTTCTACAACAATATGTCATAGGAAAAGTTATGCTGTAATTGCTAGGACTTTAATGAGCAACCGATATAATTATCTCTAAAGATCTAAAGAGAGTCCTACCCATTGAGTGAAAGAAAGGAAAAAAGTCCAGAAAGTTGTGATGACAACATCTCATCAAGCACACAGTATTACTACAGATGAACACATTGGATTTAAAACCATCATGAAAAAAAAAAGAGTTGAATCATATAATCAAACATATACCCTGAACAGCCAAAAATTCTCAAGCATGAAAATACAAAATACTGAGTTATTGAATTTCTTTTAAAATTATGCATGTGATAAATTTCTGTGCCACTATAATAAAAAAGATAAATGACTCAACTTAAAAGTGAAAAAAAGAGGGCCTAGAGTCAAAAAGATATAAAGATATACTGTTATCAGATGCCTGAGGCTTTTTTTTTTTGAGCACCACTACAGGTATCTCAGAACTGCCTACAACTCCAGGTTCAAAGGGGTTGGATATTTCTCCATATATATGATCCTCCACGTATATCCCCTCACAAACACACAGAAGTATGTAGGATTAAAACCAATAAAGATAAATAATAAAAAAAACATGGAGCTGCCATATGAATTTAGATTTCTTTTTGAAATACATAAAGTGAAAGGCAAGCATGTGGGAAGGTGTTTGCCATGTTTGTAACTCACTAGGGAAATGCCAGTCAAAACATGCAAGTGCTTCACACCTGTCAAGATGGCTTGAAGAAAGTCTAGGAAAACAAGTGCTGAGGATGGGGCATGTGGTGGAAAATAGACCTCGTATGGTATTCCTGGGTGGTAGACTGCCTTAGGAGAGAGCTTGGCTGTCAATACCCAATTAAACATAGGAATATTGCAAGGGGTAACAAGCATATGGTGTTGTATCATGATTTCTATTTTACTGTTTTAATCTATACTTTTTCAATAAAATTATACAGCATTATATGCCTTGAAATAAAGCACATTAATGTCTTTATTTTCTTTTGCAAAATCATTAAATAGTGCAATGTCCTTTTGACTATCAATCTCTGTCTCTAAGACAGTCCACTTTCAGATGATTCTCTGTTCACCTGATAAATGTTTATGATGCTGAAATAAGACAGACCTGACCCCCGATTTCCTTTCTTTTTTTTTTCTCTTTTTTTTGGGGGGGGGGGATTTCTTTAGCCACACCCAAGCTTGTGACTGTTTTTCTCAGATAGTCTTTTCCTCTGATGCATAGTTTATGTTACTGAGTTATAAAAGCTGAGTTGGTGTAGACAGAAGTCTAGTTTCATAAACAGGTTTCACATCCTTGGACACTGATGAAGCTGGATGGAGTCTGAAGGATGCCATGGAGTAGTAGCTGCCTGTTAAA
>JAQQSO010004857.1:0-12458 GCA_028658305.1 Pachyuromys duprasi | reverse complement strand
ATGAATTTGCCCAGCAGTTTCAAATTATAGACAATTCTGTGTAATCATATTAACAAATTAAAACTGTGCCAAATTAACATGAATTGTCCTATTGTGTAGGTATATTTAAATAAATGCATTCTGGAATTACTTTTTAAAGAATAAGGAAATGCCAGCCATTGGGATACAAAATTATATTGCTGTTAGGGGGCATGATAAAACTCTGCAGTGGACTCCTGCATCTTCTCCATCCACTTTCAGCTCTGATCCCCAGGGAACATGCAGGTGCACAAAGCTACTTCCTTCGGTTATTCTAAAACCAATTAAACTAATTTTTAGAAAATAACTGGCTACTGGGTGCACTGTACTAGATAAAATTCTCTCTGCATCTCTTGGAATGTCACTCTGTAGTGTATCAATTTGAGTTTTAGTGTCAAGCTTCATAATCTTCCTTTGCTTCTATACATAAAAATAAATAAATAAATAAATAAACGGATAGCAAACACTCCCATGAAAGTGTTTTTTTTTTTTTTTCAGAAACCTGAATTTACTATGGAAGATTGCCAAGCATATTTCCTGTCAGTTTAGTATAATTTAGGAAAGGAAATCAATCGAATGTAGAAATGTTTTGTTTAGATACACATCTCCAAATTCAAGTTCTCATGCGTTCCCATTTCACCCAGTATCCAGCAGGGAAAAAACATTTCAGTGTAGACACTATATAATAGAACATAGAATTAGAGTTAGAAGATTGTAATTGGGTTTTGTGTGCTGTATGGCACAATACAAATTTTTTTCCATTCATTATGAGCATTTAGTGAAATGAATATTACATTGAGAACATGATTGTAGTGGGTGTATAGGTTATCTGGAAAATGGCTGTATAAAATATATACCTATTTATATTGTACATGTATAATATATATAATTATATAAAATTATGGATTTATAATATAAATATATTTATATGTATATGTTATACATATAATAGAAATATGTATGGTTATATATATATATATATATATATATATATATATATATATTAGCTGGATTTAAAATTGAAAAGTGTTTATGGAAGGCATGGAAAGTTGGCCAAGTTGACCAAGTGTATCAGAGGAACTTAGTCCAGATGCCAGAATTCACATACCAACAAACCCATTATGTCCTATGCTTACCTGTCATCCCAGCCTTGGGTATAAGGGACAGAGTGGAAACTGGCACTTGCTTGTCACAAACCTAGTTCCAAGTGACAGCCACTGTCTCCTATGAATAGGTAGAGAGAGGTACTACAGCAGGACACACAAGGCGACCTTCTAGTCAGTAGGCACAAAGGCACAGGTATACATCATAGACACAGTCATCCCACTCACACACACCGAAATTTACAAAGAAAGAAATCTGTGTGTGAAAGAGGGAAAGAAAATATAAGCGGATGTGTGGTTCATAAATGAGGACATAAATGTTTGAGGAGTTGAAAATATTTAGTCTGAAGTGAGGAGCCACAGTAGTGTAATGCTGGGAGAGATGATTGGAGTCTTTTAAATAGAATATAGATGTGACACCATTCTGTGGGTAACAGAAAAGCATTGTGAGGTTTGTCACTTAGGATGATAGCAATGGATAGTTTGGCCAGGATTAAAGTAGTACTTCTTATAGTTAAAAGGGGTATGTCTTTGAGTTTTGTAGATCCTACATGCTAGGATATAAGTTTTGTTTATTGTCTGCAACATCTGACCACCCAAGCATCTTTGTAACCCAAGAGAAAGTATCTGCTGCTCCTCTGGAAAGACCATGTGACTGGAAAATAGTGGAAGTGAGTTGAATCCCGTGTCTCCCTTTAAGAAATGTTGAGGTTCAAGCAACATCTCTTCTTTGGGTTCTGGTTCCCCATCTGCATCATGGAGAAGGGTTGAGGTAATAAATGACATCAAGCCCTTGCACATAGTCACCGGCTACAATTCCTGTGACATCGCTGGAAGCTCTTGCCTTTAGGCTTTTAGGAGATAGGATAGTCTCTTATCCATTCTAGCTAATATAAAACCTAAAACACCTAAAGTGCTGTAAGGATTCTAAACAATGTTTTTACTCAAAAAGTAACCTGTAAGGAAAATCTGTACTGCTATTACAAATTAAGTGACTATACTTCAAACATTTCAAAACTAATGTCCCTGTTCACCTTTTTAGAAAGCAAAATTGGTCTTTGTTAAGAAAAAGGTATTTGGGGTATCAAGTTAGAGACAGAGGCATATAATATTTTTAAGGCTTTTAATAATATTTAAAGTCAAGCCAGTGCCCATATGACTGTAACTCTTTCACATACACACTAGGTAGTAAGTGCTGCCTAAACTCGCATTATTTTGTAAAACAAAGAAGACAGCACTTATAGCAGAGCATGGCCACAAAACCTACTAGTTTACTCCATGGCTTCTTCTCAACTTATACATGCCATTGTTGCTTCTGTGTTTTATGACAGTGTTCTGTGGGTCTTCATTTATTTGTAGCCTGATTTGCTGAGATTTAGTAATAAAAGATGAGTCCATGGGTTACTGAAGACTGTCTTAAGCATGGAGGAAAGAAAAGAATTGTACGGAGGAAGAAATAGTAGTAAACTCACTAAACCATAGCAAATGTACAGCTTTATTTATCCATTTATCTATTTATTTATTTATTTAAGTGTTTGTTTATTTATTTATTTATTTATTTTTGGAAATTTCTCTTGTGTCTGTAAATGAAGGAAGTCATGTAAGAGTTGGGGAAACTATTTCCTGAATTGCCTGATACTGCCTGTAGACCATGAAAAAGACTACATTTCCTACTTCTTAGAGTTTGATCTAATGGGATCATTGATAGCTCCCTCTGTCTTCCACATGCACAAATGCATGCAGACATGACAGATATGTACACCAAGACACCAAGCTCTGCCAGCAGTGTCATACTGAAGGTTATATGAAATGATAACTTTGACCTAGCCTAAAACTGTTCCTGTAATTTATCTGGCAATGAAGAGATCTCCACTGTGTCACTTTAATGTCAGAATCTCTATATCTTGGAAACTCCCCTTCTGTCTTCATGTTTTTTTTTTTCTGAAATAGTATTTTTTTTATTGTTAATTGCAGTTTATTTACTTTGTATCTCCCCATAAACCTCTCCCTTCTCCCTTTCCAATCCCACCTTCCCCCCTTCTCCACACTTGCCCCTCCCCACGTCCACTGATAGGGGAGGTCTTCCTCTCCTTCCTTCTGATCCTAATCTATCAGCTCCCATCAAGAGTGGCTGCATTGTCTTCCTCTGTAGCCTAGTAAGGCTGCTCCCCCATCAGGGCGAGGTGATCAAAGAGCAGGCCAATCAGTTTATGGCAGAGGCAGTCCCTGTTCCCTTTACTATGGAACCCACTTGGACACTGAACTGCCATGGGCTACATCTGTGCAGGGGTTCTAGGTTTTCTTCATGCATGGTACTTGGTTGGAGTATCAGTCTTGGGGAAGACCCCTTGCTCTGCCCTACAGTCTTCATGTTTTGATTTCCTCATATATAGAATAAGCTTGTGGGTAAAATTATTTCTGGAATCAATCACATCTTTTACATTTTATTCTTTATGTCTTCTGTAAAGTATTATTGTAGTGTTTAAAAAATATGGACTGTGGACATTTCTAGTTTCCTAGTTGATGAAAAGAGTTCTAAAAGCCAGTAGAATAAGGACACTTACATTCAAAACTTCCCTAGTGAGATCCTTTGCTGTGTCTTTCTAGGATTCCCTAAGTTATCTCTGTCTTCAGGAAACCCTAAAGTCACAAGTAACAGAAAAGAAATTCACTAAGGTCGTGTGCACAGTAACAGGCAACTGAAATCCTAGCTAAAGAAAAAGTGGGGCACACAAATTTTCAGCCCTAGTTGAAAGCTATTGACAATTGGTGACTTCCAGAAGAGGGAGAGCCATATGAGAGGCCGTCTTTTCTGTCTTTGCTGTATTAGATGCTCCAATATCCATGCACATAAAAGAAGCATTGAATGGATGCAGTAGGCAGTAAAGCAAATGAGCACATGAAATTAGAATGGAAAGGTGGTGTTGAGTTAGGAAAAGAATTGGAGAGGAAGGAAAGGGCAACAGATTTGTTCAAACACACTATAGGTATGTATGAAAATGTCAACCCATAAAAGTTTTAAAAAGGGTAATTTCAGTTATAATTACTAAATCTGTAGCATAATCCTGCTTCATTTTTGCTTTTTGCTTGTTGTTTTAGTTCATTACTAGGACCTGGTTGCCTTAGCATTGAGCTTTTCTTTTTTGTTTCTCAATGTTTACCAAGACAGTGCCCAACCAGGTTAAACCTTAGCCTTCCACAATGGATCCTGTCAATTAGTTGAACTAATATGAATGAGTCTGGTAAGTAATCAGCTTCCCTATTAGTTCCTTTAAAATGTTCTTCAGCTACAACCTTTATTAAAAATAGCATCTTAGAATAAAGGCATCCTGTACCACAATTGAGGAGCCTCTTGATGTATTCACATATATCTCTGAATTTTCACGGTGGTTAGTGCTTGAAATTTGTATTCTATATTTATATGATTTAATAACTAAGTATGTTGAAAGTATATACTAAGATACCATAAAATTTCTACCATTATCTCCACTGTGGTTGGTACATTGACTCTGGTTGATGGGTATAATGCTGTGTGTCTATAAAGGAATAAACAAAACATGGAGTCTGTCACCAAGGAATTCATGGATTAATAATGAAAACAGGCAAAATACTTAGGCATCTGAGAATTATTTTTATAGCAAGCATATCACTAACTGTTGACAACAGGTAATGGTAAAAAGCACACAGTAGTTGTAGCAAATCACATGGAGCCACACTGAAGTCCTGCGCTCCATAGAAACAAATCACTATGCTTCCCAGAAGTAGGAAGGGATTGTTTCAAATGCATGTAATTTAATTCGGAAAAAGAGGTTTACTAATTTAACTTAGTTGAGTTTGTACCTATCATTATTATTAAGATAGCTAAAGAAACCTGGCTATAGTCATATTGGCACAAAACATTATTCTTTCCCATTTTCTTTAAGAACAAATGACAACAAGGAAATACTAACAAAACAAATGAAAAGTATAGCCAGGGCCACAGTCAGGGGCTTTGTTAAGTCTCTTGTTAAATATCAAGACATGATAAAATTATTTTATCAATATTTTATCATTTAAATATATTTTACTGACATAAAAAGGCAAAAAAATAAAGCTATTTATGGTGTAATGTGAATTTTATGTGTATAAATGTATGTAATATTAATAATAGGGCAAGCATATATATTATATTGATCCAGTCTTTGTTCTTGCTGTTCGCTAATTTAGAGCTTTACATTCAAATTCGTTCTCAGATATTCAAGATTTTCTGTATTCCAGCTAGAGACACTGACATTTTGCAAGCCCCAACAAAGAGAAAATGAAAGAAAGATTCCTCCTGCCAAACACATGGTCTGAAAGAAAACACTCCGCATTGGAATGTCAGAGAAATGAGGGAGAACACTTCAGGAGTCTTACCAAAAGGGTGTGCTGCTCTTTTGTTACAAGTTGTTGCACAGTGTCCCAAACCACAAAGGCATTTAGGTTGATCTTGATATTGATTATCTGGCGTTATTTAAGGAAATATAACCAAGTTTGTAAAGCATATTTTCCAATAGAATAGTGTGGTGGCTTGAATTAGAAGGGCCTCCGTAGACTCCTGTCTTTGAATGCTTGGCCCATAGGGAGTGACTCTATTAGGTGGTGTGGCCTTGTTGGAGTAGGTGCAGCCTTGATGGGAAAATGTGTCCCCATTGGAGTGGGCCTTGAGGGCTCATAATCTCAAAGAAGGCCTAGTGTAGCAATCCCTTCTTGCTGCCTGTGAATCTCGATGTGCAACTCTCAGCTCCTTCTCTAGTGCCATGTCGGCCTGTGTGCTCTCATGCTGCTTACCATGACAATAATGGACTAAACCCTTGAAACTGTAAGCCAGCACTATGTCTTTTCCTTATTAGGAGGTGTCTTTTTACAGCAATATAAACCCCAACTAAAGCAAATAGTTTTCAATTTATCCTGAAATCAAAATTCAAATATATGCAGTGAACCTGAAATGTCAACTTTGGCCCTTTGGTTTATACTTTATAAGTAGTGTATATTCTGACCTGATGCTGAAGATTGCCCATGACTCTGATAGTTCTCGTTAAGTCTTCTTGCCAAGTCAACTTGCAAAAGAACAAAAACTTACTTCCCAATTCATGCAAGGGAGAAAATGACCCATTTAGGACTCAATAAAACTATATTCCCCCAACTCATAGATGAATAGGTCTGTAATGAAGTGCAATTTTCCTCAGAAAACAAACTGCAGCAAATGGAAAATTGAGGTTACAGTGCATGCATCACAAAGTAATAGTCACTTAAGCTTGAATCTACCAAAAGGGTAACTGGAAAAGATGAAGACCATTCAAACAAGAAACTAGAAATCTGGTGAAGGTGAACATCAGGCTGCTGGCAGTTTTACTGCATGGTAATTGGAAGTGTAATGGCAAACCAATTTCAGTTCTACAAGATAGAAGAGGTTGAGAGGGCAAGATACATCCAGGTTCAAAGTCTAGACAGAAGCTATGTATTGTTCATGGTCAAATGCATGACCTCTGGGAAGTAAAGCAAAACCAACACAAAACACCCCAAAAGGACTGATAAAAATAGTCATAGATTTATCAAAAATGATCAACTCAGCCCTAAACACACACACAAGCACACACACACACACACCTAACCTTTTTTTCTTTATCCTGAACATAACTCTTAATGAAACTGTGATGCTCTGAACACATCTCATTGTTACATTGATAATTTGTTTATGTAATCAATATTTGTTTCATGCTTACCATCGGCAAGAAGTACATCAGAAACCACAGAAAGAAAATTAGTAAAATTATTTTCTTCAAATTCAATGAAACAATATATATTGAAACTAAGATTACTAACAGAACAAAACATTGCAAACCGATGGTTTATACGTCAGAAACACTCAAGTGTTGGCAATTTTAAAAGATTCTACCTAATATTTTCCTGTAACCTTTGTTTGAACTGTTGTAGCCTTTTAGGTAAATGTCCTGTGATATAAGAAATTGAATTTCCCCCAACCAACATTTTCTTTTTTCTTAATTTAAAAGTGAACCTTTCCCTTCATGATTCTGCTCAGACTCACTGCAGTGCCCCCAGATTAACTGCTGTTCTGTGGTGTTTAGGGTATGGCTATGACCACTCAAATACACCAAGGGATGAATTTCACTCCTTTTTTATACACAGAAGTTGTCTATAAAGAAATATTTCACTGAGACATTTTGTGATAATCTGCATTTTTCTCATCCTTTATTTTATTAAGGATGAGACCACATAGGTCTGCCTCTGTGGACCCAATCTTTTCTACTCTATAAGGCAGTTTCCTTTATCCTTATTCTCCCACTTTCTTCAGATATCTCCTGTGCTGGTGATAACCATATCTCCTAGAGCTAAGGTTACAGGTAGCTGTGAGCTGCTTGACCTGGGTCCTGGGATTGATCTAGGGACCTCTTCAAGAACAGTGTGTACACAGTTAACTCGCATGCTAGTAGTATCACTTCTTTCAAAACTTTGCTAGACTTTTGTGCACATTTCCAAAAGGTAGAAAAAGGCATTTTAAACTTTAATGATAAAGGCATGACCCTGAAGAGAATGATACCCCAACCAATGTAGAACAATGCAGAAGAGGACCTGAAACTCCTGCTCAGATGTAGCCCATAGACTCAGTCTCTAAGTGAGGTCCCTAGGAAGGGAAATAGGGATATTCTCTGGTTTGAACTCAGTGGCAGGCTCTCTGATCAAGTCCTGCTGGGGGGTGCAGCCTTGCCAGGCCACAGAGGAAGACAATGCAGTCAGACCTGATGAAACCTGATAGGCTAGGGTCAAATGGAAGGGGAGGAGGACCTCATCTATCAGTGGACTAGGGGAGGGGCATAGGGGGAGAAGAGAGAGGAAGGGTGGGGCTGGCAGAACAAGAGGAATGGAATCACAGCCAGGATACAAATTGAATTAATTGTAGTAAGTGATAATAATAAAATGTTAAAAAATAGTTTAGTATGTTTACCCTATGTTATAGGTTTAGTACCCACTTAGAAATGAGTATATACCGTGTGTGTCTTCCTGCTTCTGGGATATCTCACTCAGGATAATCTTTTCTAGATCATACTATTTGGCTGCAAATTTCATGATTTCCTTGTTTTTAATTACTGATTAGTATTCCATTGTGTAAATGTACCATAATTTCTGTATCCATTCTTGCATTGAGGGATATCTGGGTTGTTTCCAGGTTCTGGCTATTACAAATAAAGCTGCTACAAACATGGTTGAACAAATGTCCTTGTTGTGTACTTGAGTATCATTTGGATATATGCATAGGAGCAGTATAGCTGGATCTTGAAGCACTATTCCAAATTGTCTGAGAAAATGCCAGATTGATTTCCAAACTGGTTGTACAAGTTTACATTCCCACTATCTATGGAGGAGGGTTTCCCTTTCTCCACAACCTCTCCAACATATGTTGTCACTTGAGTTTTTTTTTTTTATCTTAGGCATTCTGATGGGTATTAATCATACTAAAATCTGTACACCTAAAGAAGCTAAACAAGAAGGAGGAGCCGGGGTAAGAAGGTCAGTCCTTACTTAGAAAGACAAATGGGATGGACATTGGAAGTAGGAGAAAATAAGAAGCAGCATAGGAGCCTACCACAGAGAGCCTCTGAAAGACTCTACCTAGCAGTATATCAAAGCAGATGCTGAGACTCATAACCAAACCTTGGGCAAAGTGCAGGGAATCATATGAAAGAAGGGGGAGTTAGTAAGACTTGGAGAGGACAGGAGCTCCACAGGATCAAATATATCTGTGCACAGGGACTTGTCTGAGACTGATTCTCCAACCAGGGACCATGCATGGATATAACCTGAGAACCTCTGCTCAGCAGTAGCCTATGGCAGCTCAGCATCCAAGTGTGTTTCCCTAGTAAGGGGAACAGGGACTGTCTCTGCCATGAACTCTGTGGCTAGCTCTTTGAACTTTCCCCTGCCCCTATGGAAGGAGCAGCCTAGCTAGGCCACAGAGGAGGACATTGTAGCCTGTCTTGGTGAGACCTGATGAGCTAGGGTCAGATGGAAGGGAAGGAGGACCTCCCCTATCAGAGGACTTAGTGAGTGGCAGGGAGGAGAGGAGGGTGGTAGGTTGGGATTGGGAGGGAATGAGGGAGCAGGCTACAGTTGGGATACAAAGTAAATAAACTGCAATTAATATAAAAAGTAAAAATTTAATACAAAGTAAAAAATAAAAAACAAAGACAAAAAAGAATTGAAAAGAAATGTTTGAGTTTATAAATATGTGTAACTTGATTAAGAATGTACTATTTGCATGAATTGCTGCTAATGCAGCTCTGGTATAATTATTGGCCTATGTTCTAGTTAATGCATAAAATAGAAGTTTTTTCTTAAAAAATATTTTTCCTATTAATGAATGGGTTAGAGTCTAAGGAAAGCCTTCTATGTTAAGGGAATTTAGTTTCTGCTAGGTGCAAAGAAGAAGTGCTCTAGTTTATAGCTCGATGAGAGATCTGGAAATATGCAATCCATTAGCCACTACCACAAAATCACATGCATTTACTATGCTTATTATTGAACTATCAGTCAGAAGCATGCATTCCCAAGGATTCCTCACCTGTCTCTGGGTGAAGTTGTGAAGAGGAGAGAGTACCTGAAAACGTGCATGAAATGTAATTTTGAGGCCATTTCTCTTGTATCTAGTAAATTGCACCTTCCAAGAGATGAGAAGAATCCATGCCTTCCCAGTGGGAGCCATTTGCCTTCTCTCAAGGCTAACACTCTTAATGTGAAGAAAATAACTTTTCTCTTTTCTCTCTTAAGTCCTTCACTTTAACCTCATGAAAAGCCTTTGCTCACAGAGCCAACCCATTCCTTTCTGCAATGGATTGACAGAACAGATAGGGGAAAAGGACTCTCTAAACTCCTTTTTTTTTTCTTTTCCCTTTCAAAAGCGTAAGAGTCCCAGCTTGCAAAATTAAACAGTCAAGAATATTTGATGCCTCGTTTTGAAATGTCAGAGATAACATAAACCTTTCCCAAAGTAAGTTTAGGTTTTTGCCCTAGACAAGTTCATAGAATTTCTATGGCTTTTCCTTCTCACTGTTGCTCTGTTTGCTAATAGCAATCTAATTCCATATAATTGTGGTCTTTTTCCAAGTGTTCCTAAATGCCAATTCACGAGAAGGGATCAAAGGTTATAATAAATGTTTCTAAAAAGCTTCAAAAAGATTGTTGCAAATAGCTTCAACTTTCCTTACTGTCATGAGGAAAGTGTCTTACCCTTGAATAGGTGTAGGATTGCTTAAGTAAAACCAGTTACCACTGAATCAAAAAAGTATGTATGTGTGTGTTTGTGTGTGTGTGTGTGCTTGAGTCATGCATGCGTTCATGTATATTTGTGTTGTTGCACATGCCAAAGGATGTCTCCGGAAGTCAGAAGACAGCCTCTGATGTCAGCCCTTGCAGTCCATGTTGTTTGAGAAAGGCTCTTGTTCACTGCTGTACATTGGAGGTTAGCCGGCCTGTGAGCTTCCCAGAATTCTGTGTCTATATCCCACCAGCCTGGGGTTGCTATGGTGTACAGATGAGTGCTACCATGTCTGACTTTACATAGGTTCTAGGGATCTGATTGCAAGTATTCACACTTGCATACGAAGTGCTTTAGCCAGGAAGACATCTCATAGCCCAAGTAGGCTTGCATTTATAAACTGTACATAGAAGGACAAATGAAATGCTTTGGTAATAATGAAACTGTAGAGATCTTAAATTTCTCTATGCTGTGTGAAATTGTTTGATTGTACTCATTAGAAACATTTTTAGTGGACAGTATCTATATTTATGTTTTTCATTTACTACAAATTGCCCACTATAGTCAAGACACATGATAGGCATTTATGAATCTTCATACTCATCATTAGTAAAATTTATGTAGGTTTGTCTAAATTATAATTCTATAAGGAAATATTCTCTAGAACTTGTGAACTCACTGAACTGATGGTGACAGTTGATAATCCCTGAGCAAGTAGAAGATCTATTTTAATGTGTGAGGATCTTCCTTCCAACAAATCTAATATTTAGCTTTTAGGAAGAATAAACTAAGATTGAAAAATAACACAATGAGCTTGTATTAAAAAATTAATTCAACTTAAGTTGGCAACCTGATAAGTCTGTGTTTCTTCTTGCTTTCTGTGTATCACAGTTATTATCAGGAGTGCATGACCTGTTATCAATGGCTCATGGATGCCAGTATGAGTTGTAGTAGTACAGAGATCAAGTCATTTTTACCTTCAGCATGTTATCCCTGCTTGAGCACCATGTCCGATGTGTTTGCAATCACCAATTTTTTTTTTGTCTCTCATGAACAAGGTATGTACAATATTTTTTTCAGTAAGTGCATAGGTAATTAAATAACATGGCTTCATATACATATCGTTGAAAACAAAGTAGATGAGAATTTATGCAGCATTTCTAAGTCAACTTATTTTTTAAAGTAATTTATTTATTTTTATATTAATCACAGATTATTTATTTTGTATCCCAACCGTAGCCCCCTCCCTCATTCCCTCCCAATCTCCCCATCCCTCCCTCATCTTCACCCTGCCCCACTCCAAGTCCACTGATAGGGGAGGATCTCACCCCCTTCCATCTGACCCTAGCTTATCATGTCTCTCCAGGACTGGCTGCAATGACCTCTTCTGGGATCTGCTGCTCCTCCCTCGGGGGAGGGGCAGTTGACAAGCCAGCCATTGAGTTCATGAATGAAATAGTCCCTGTTCCCCTTACTAGGGTACCCAGTTGGGTACTGAACTACCATGGGCCACATCCAAGCAGGGGTTATAGTTTTGTATCCATACATGGTCCTTGGTTGGAGAAACAGTCTCATAGAAGACCCCTGTACCCTGACCTATTTGGTCTTTGTGGAGCTCTTATCCTCACCAAATCTTACTAACTCCCCCTTTTTTCATATGATTCCCTGAACTCTGGTGATGGCTTGGTTGTGAGTCTCAATATCAGCTTTGAGTCATTGTTAGTTAGAGTCTTTCAGAGGCCCTCTGTGGTAGGCTCCTGTCCTATTGCTTGTTTTCTCCTACGTTCAATGTCCATCCCATTTGTCCATCTAAGCGAGGATTGACCTTCCCAACCTGGGTCCTCCTTCTTGCTTATTTTCCCTAGGTGTATAGATTTCAGCATATCCATTCTATCCTATAGGTCTATATAAGTGAGTATAAACCAAGTGTTTCTTTCTGCTTTTGGGATATCTCACTCAGGATGATCATTTCCAGGTCCCACCATTTGCCTGTGAATTTCATGATTTCCTTGTTTTTAATTGATGAGTAATATTCCATTGTGTAA
>JAQQSO010004856.1:0-12458 GCA_028658305.1 Pachyuromys duprasi | reverse complement strand
ATCCACTCAGTCTGTGGTGGTTCCCACGATCTGTTCGCGCCCGCCGCACACCCGTGGGTTGGTGCAGGACTCGGGGCCCTCCCAGATCCGCTGGCGGACTCACACACTGACTGAGATTTTGCTGGCGGGGCGTTCGGCTTGTGCCCCGGCAATGTGCGGACTGGTCAAAATGGTCCCCCAATCCACTCAGTCTGGTGTGGTTCTGATGATCGGACCGGACCCGCAGCACACCCGTGGGTTGAAGCAGAACCTGGGTGCAGTGTGCACTCCTAGGGCGCAGTTCAGTGAAAACGGCACCTGGTTCCTCCTGAGACTGCCCGGGAGACAGTGTATAATGGCGGGTGCGGGTGCCCAGCGCAGCTGCTCCTCCAGATCAGAGCTGTGCACTGCTGGTCACAGAGAAATTTCTCCAGGTAATAACTGGGTGTCCCTAGGGTTTTCCCACTTGATTTTCTCACCATAGGAGTTCCGCTCACCTGGCACTCACAATGCTGGCGTTTTAGGTCCCAGAGTTCAGTCTCCTGGTCGCTGCGTTGTTTCTGCTCTCCTACTCCTCAGACACAGTGTTCTCTCGTGGCAGCCATCTTGGATCCCCCGCCTGTTCTTTTCTAATGAGACACAGGAATGGAAAGATCTGGATGAGAGGGGGTTAGGGAGGAACTTGGAGGAGCAGAGGGAAGAGGAAACTGTAATCAGGGTATATTGTATGAAAAATTCTTGACATTTCTACTTGGGAGAAATAGCCAATATGGTGAATGAATAATCTAAAAATTTTGCCACAACATAAAAATTTGAAATTATGGGAAAATTATTACAAGTATCTCTTTTGAAGTCACAACTTTGTTTGCAAGTAAGTTAAGGAGCCCTTTGACATGGAAATAGGGAATAGAAGACCAGAGTATTCACCAGAGTAGCTAAGTATAATCTTATATGATCTGCCAGAATTTCTCAGTAGGAATGTGATGGGTCATTTATAGATATAATTTGCTTAGTAATGGTCTGTTTATTTCTCAACCTCCTTTCCTATCTTCCCTTTCCCTACTGTAGCTTCCTGAATTACTTCACAAATAAACTACTTGTTTAATTGTTTTCAAATAAACTACCTTTTTATTTGTTGTCAAATAAATTACTTTTAAATACTTTACTGAGGGATTCATTTTGAAAGAATCCAAACTAACACATGCTTTTTTTTTACTTGTCTGTACATTTTCTGCTTATTGTGATATACTGTACTTTGTAATATGAGTACAACATCTTCTATAATGTGGAAATACAACCAGACTAGTCCACATAAAAATAACAAATCATATAAAAATTTTATATGAGGAACTAATAGTTACAAAATAATATAATCACAAATAAATAACTGAAGTAGAAGTGTTTTTATTAATTAAACATAGTAGCAATCTACTCACCTGTGGCTGGGAGGTAATCTCATATATTTATATGATAGACATTTTGAAATATAGATATATACCCACACGTTCTGATGATAACCCATAACTTAGGCATATAACATACTTTAAGATATTATCTAGTGATAGGGTGAGTTGGAGAAGATTGATAACTGGGCTAAGTTAACCTAATTTAGGTTAAGAAGTTGTGCTGAACAAAACTAAAAGATCTGAGCCCAGAGGGTCCTGCAGAGAATGATGCACCAATGGAGGACCATGCATGGAGAGGACCTAGACCCCCTGCTCAGATGTGGCCAGTCTGAAGCTCTGTCTCCATGTGGAACTCTGAGTGAAGGGCTGCCTCTATCAGGAACTCAGTTGACTGCTCTTTGACCAATTACCCCTGGTGACATGGCATGGCCAGGCCATGTAGGAAGAGTATTGAGGCAGTCTTGATGAAACTTAACAAGCTATGGGAAAATGGCAATACTGGAGAACTCCCACTTTCAGTTGACTAGGTTTAGGGGATAGGTGGAACAGGAAGGGAGGGTGGGGCTGGAGGTAGTTGAGGGAGGAGGTAGTTTCAATTGGGATATATAATGAATAAATTGTGAAGAAAAACAATTAAAAACAAAAGTTTAAAAAGCAGTGCTGTGTTATTTATTGTATAATACATAGTGTACTATACACTTCAAAAAGCCAAAAAGAAACCGATTTGAAAATCTGGGCCCAGGGGGGTCTGCAGAGACTCATACTCCAACCAAGGACCATGCATGGAGAGGACCTAGACCCCCTGCACAGATGTAGCCCATGGCAGCTCAGTGTCCAAGTGGGTACCCTAGTAAGGGGAACAGGGACTGTCTCTGACATGACCTCAGTGCCTGGCTCTTTGATCACCTTCCCCTGTGGGGTGCAGCATTGCCAGGGCACAAAGGAAGATGATGCAGTCAGCCTTTATGAGACTTGATAAGCTAAGGTCAGATAGAAGGGGAGGAGGTCCTCCTCTATCAGGGGATTAGGGAAAGGGCATAGGGTGAGAAGAGGGAAGATGGGTGGGACTAGGAGGAGATGAGGGAAGGGGCTACAGCAGGGGTACAAAGTGAATAAATTGTAATAAATAAATAAATACATAAATAAAAGAAATTTAAGAATATAAAGTATAAAAAAGAAACCAATTTGAAAGTTTTTGCCATAAGGAAAAAATATTTGAAGAGATAAATGTGTTTAAACAGATTCAACATTATGCACATATAAGGCATATATCAAAAATTATATGGAACTCTATTATTATGTAAAATTGTTTATTTTCATGAATCATTTAAAAAATAACTTACTCCAGGTGTATTGGAACATGCCTCTAATCTGAAAAGTAGGTAGACTAACAGAGAAACAGAACAAATTTAAGGTCATCCTGCACCTGCACAATAAGACACTTGTCTCAAAAAATAATTAAGTAGTACATGACATTAACTTATTCTATTGATATGAGGGATCAACAAGATTTGAGAAAGAAAGGGATACCAAATATGCAGCTGTTTGCTCTCTTCTATAACTTATTTTACCTATAGTTTTTCTGTTTTCATTTGAGAAATTGCATGTTTGCCTTAAGTTTAAAAAATTTTAAATAACTTTATTATATTTTAAAAATTATGAATTTAAAAAAATCACAGTTGTACAAATGTCTTGGTTGCATGGTTGAGCATCTTTTGGATATATACCCAGGAGTGAAATAGCTGGATCTTGAGAAATCACCAGACTGTTTTTCCAAAGTGGTTGAACAAGGTTACATTCCCATTAGCAATAGAAGAAGGTTCCCCTTTCTCCACATCTTCTCCAGCATGTTTCATCCCTTGAGTTTTTGATCTTAGCCATTCAGATGGGTATGAGTTGGAATCTCAGGATTATTTTAATTTGCATTTCCCTGATGGCTAAGAATGCTGCACATTTCTTTAAGTGTTTCTCTGCCATTCTATATTACTCTTTTGAGAATTCTCTGTTTAGCTCTATACCCCATTTTTTAATTGTATTCTTGGTTTGTTGGTGTTTAACTTTTTGAGTTCTCTATATATCTGGATATTAGCCCTCTGTCAGATATAGGTTTGGTGAAGATCTTTTCCCAGTCTGTGGGTTGTTGTTTTTTTCATAGCAGCTTTATTCATAATAGCCAGAATATAGAAACAACCTAAATGTCCTTCAACTGACCAATGGATGCAGAAATTGTGGTACATTTACAAGGGAATACTACTCAGCAATTAAAAATAAGAAAATCATGAAATTTGCAGGCAAATGGTGGGAACTAGAAAAGATCATCCTGAGTGAGGTAACCCAGATACAGAAAGACACATATGGCATACACTCACTTATGAATGGATATTGGCCATATAATAAAGGATAAACATACTAAAATCTATAATCCTAAAAAAGCTAAACAAGGAAGACCCTAGGAAATAGGCTGAAACCTCATTCAAAATGGCAAACAGGATTGACATCAGAAGTAGAAGACAGGGAACCTGACAGGAGCCTTCCACAGAGGGCCTCTGAGAGATTCTTTCCATCAGGGTATTAAAGCAGATGCTGAGACTCATATCCAAACTTAGGGCAGAGTGAAGGGAATCTTATGAAAGAAAGGGGAGATAGAAAGATCTGGAGGAGACAGGAACGCCACAAGGAGACCAACAGAGCCAAAAACTCTGGGACCTGGAGGGCCTGCAAAGACTGATATTCCAACCAAGGACCACACATAGAGAGGACCTAGACCCACTGCTCAAATGCAGCCTATAGGCTGCTGAGTTTCCAAATGAGTTTCCTAGTAAAAAAAGATGATGCATCCATCCCTAATGAGACATATTAAGCTATGGTCAGATATAAGAGGAGGGAGTCCTCCCCTATCAGTGGACTAGGGGAGGGGCATAGGGAGAGAATAGGGAGGTTGGGTGTGACTTGGAGAAGGAGATGGGGGGTACAGCCGGTATAGAAAGTGAATAAATTGTAATAAAGAATAAATAAATAAATAAAATTTAAAAATTAAATAAAAGGTAAATTTAAAACAAACACACACATAGAACAATTAACCAGACTAAAGGCTATACAATGCAGTGAACTTCTATGCAGTTGAAATAGCCAATCAGAATGGAAGTTGTGAAACTTCACATTGGATTTTATATTTTCACTATCAGATATATTTTTAGGTATTTCCCCATTATCTCTAACAAAAGGCCATGGCAAAGAACAAATAAAACAATGTTATAACCGGTGCTCATTACTTGCATTCAGTTCTTCCTCATTCTCTAGTATTTAGCCTCTCCTGTTCTTCTTTCTACATGTTATAGTGTGCCCACATGTATGTTTGTTTTCATATGTACACCTATTATTTGCTAGATTCCATACACGAAGATGAATGTGAGCTTTTTTCTAAACTTGTATGATTTTGCTTAATATTATACATTCTAAATTCACCCATTTTTCCTGAAAATTTTTCTTGTATTTCTTTAGAGTTTAAATAGTATTCATAGACATATATCAAATTCTCAGATTTTCATTTTTCAGTCATCTGTTGATGGAAAACTAGGTTCAAACCCATTTTTTTCTGCTATAGTGAATATAGCTAAAGTAAACATGGGGTTTCAAGTACCTTTATAATAAGTATCAGGTATTCTGGGTTTATGCCATAGTTTGTAGAGTTAGCATCTAGAATTCTTGATTCTTGTAGTGACAACCTAATGACCATAGAGGCTGGAAGGATATCTGAAATAACATCAAAATAGTCCAGTACATATTCAGTTGTATTTTGAAATCTAGAATAAAAATTGAATGTAGCTGTGTATGGTGTCAGGTGAAGCATGAACTTTTTCTATTTTATTTTATCTTTAGACACTATTTTTTGTTTGTGATGCTCAGGAAACATGTCACTCTGGGTGGATATATT
Source organism: Pachyuromys duprasi (assembly GCA_028658305.1). Lineage (NCBI taxonomy): Eukaryota > Metazoa > Chordata > Mammalia > Rodentia > Muridae > Pachyuromys > Pachyuromys duprasi. Next base: position 7,139 of record JAQQSO010004856.1, on the reverse strand, counting down.
TGGTTGGCTTCATGTCAAATTAATGTTTATCTGCCTTCCGGCACAAAGTAAAGAGTGAGTCAGTGTGTCCTTGAGCTGACACAAAGAAGAGTAGTCACTAAGACCATTAAATCTATGACATTTTTTTTGTCTTGCCAATATGATGTGAACTGAGGACATTCTTCTCTATTGATTTTTAGCATTCATACAAAAGCTAATACATATGAATATTCTATTCAATATTATGTAGAGTCTTAAAAATGGATCTATCTGATGCAACAAACAGAAATGTTTACGTAGAATAAAGTAAGGTCATGATCTGGGAAGTGATTCAAGTGATTCAATTTGTATTTTTTGAAGCAGTGACTATGACCTATTTTTCATTTTTAATTTTGAGAAGATTTGGGTTCCAATTTTGTCATCTGCATTACAAAATTACATCTACTTTGAAATTTGATTGTGAGGATTCTTTATTAGTCATGTGTAATGTACTTGGTACTATGTTTCACAGATACCCTAAGCAACTAATATTAGTACAGTAAGAAGAATTAGCTTTTATCATAACTATTAAAAATGGTATTCATATCACAATTTTGTAAAGTAGAATTATTTGTCCAAAAATTTTATCCTGTAATATTATTTTAAATAAGTATAACATAGCAATAAATACGACATGGTAAAATCTAGTTATGATGCTCTTTAAGTAATAATTATTGTGGAAAGAGTAGAAAGGAAGACATGTGTTATTCTAATATGACAAGAACCATTCATAGATGATCCAACCATTCCCTAGAATGCTTATAAACATAAGAAATGAGCAACTTGTAAAAACATTGTGTAAGATACTGAGATATAATTGACTGCCAAGTTCTCTTCCAGCTATGGAGCTTATATTCCCATTTCCATTAATCCTGTGATCATTCCTCATCATTCATCAAGAACACAGAAAGGATGGGAAATTTCATTTTTAAAGCTTCCCTGGGAAGAGCTAGAACAACAACAAAAACAGAAACAACAACAGCCACAAGACTCATTTTTTTTTTAAATTGGTGACAGCTAGCCTCCATTGGGTGCCTTCAGTGCTAAATATAACTTGATTTGTTCTCTTTCTATAGAAAATTAGTTGTCTTTACTTCATTTTACAAGCTAAAGCTTTTTAAACCTCAATAGATGGATGACATATGGTTCTAGTGCTCTGAGAAAAATGAGAGAAAAACCCACACAATAATCATTCCTTTTCTACTATGTTTGAAATTGGTTGAGAGACAAAATAGCAAAATATTGAGCTAGGAAATTTTCAAGGCTAAGCAACCATGAGGTTGTTATCCTTCCTCATTTTACCAGAAACAGAATGGCTAATGAAATGTTAATTTGCAGTTTATTATGAAGTGCAGAAATGCATCAAAATGTTATCATGAAGTTAATTATCACTTAGATGGTTTATAGTTTCAGAGAAAGGCATGATTTTAATTTTCATAATGAGCAAAAAAATCAGTTATAAATTTAGCTAACTTTATCCCCACTTTTGTAGGCCATTTATTACAGCAATGTTTTCAGAGCAAGTTTATATTTATTGAACCATTTTATGGGTACTGAGTTCAAATAGATAATATGTAACACTGGTCCTCTAAACCTGAGAGTGGTCTAGTACTTAAAAATTGAGACATTGCATTCTTTGGTTTTAGTCTTAATAATGCTGCGCAGTTTCAATGAACCTTCAAACAATACCTTCATACTACCTAAGTCTCAGTTATTTCATATTCAAAATGGGGAAACAATACCTGTTTAAGAAAACTGCTTTAAAATGTTCAATGTCCTTAGCCATCAGGGAGATGCAAATCAAAACGACTCTGAGATTTCACCCTATACCCATCAGAATGGCTAAAATGAGTAACTCAAGTGACAACACAAACTTGAGAGGATGTGAAGAAAGGGGAACCCTCCTCCACTGCTGGTGGGAATGTAAACTTATACAACCACTTTGGAAATCAATTTGGCACTTTCTCAGACAATTGGGAATAGTGCTACCTCAAGATCAAGCTATAGTACTCTTAGGCATATATCCAAAAGATACTCAACTATTCAACAAGGACATCTGCCCAACCATGTTTGTAGCAGTTTTATTTGTAATAGCCAGAAGCTAGAAACAGCCCAGATGCCCCTCAGTTAATGGATACAGAAATTGTGATACATCTACACAATGGAATATTACTCAGAAATAAAAAGCAAGGAAATCATATAATTTGCAGGTAAATGGTGGGAACTGGAAAAAGATCATCCTGAATGAGGTATCCCAGAAGCAGAAAGACTCACAGGGTATTTAGTCACTCATAAATGGATATTAGACATATAATGTAGGATAAACATACTAAAATCTGTACACCTACGGAAGCTAATCAGAAAGGAGGACTCTGGCTAAGATGCTCAATATCCATTCAGAAAGGCAAAGAGGATGATGGACAGCAGAGGAAGGAGAAAACAGGAAACAGGACAGGAGCCTACCACAGAGGGCCTCTGAAAGACTCTACCCTGCAAGGTATCGAGGAAGATGTTGAGACTCATAGCCAAACTTTGGGTAGAGTACAGGGAATCTTATGAAAGAAGTGGGAGATAGTAAGTCCTGGAGAGGACAGGAGCTCCACAAGGACAGCAAAAGAGCCAAAATGTTTGGACACAGGGATCTTTTCTGAGACTGATACTCTACCTAAGGACCACCCATGGAGATGGCCTGAAACCTCTGCACAGAGGTAGCCTCTGGCAGTTCAGTATCCAAGGAGGTTCCATAGTAATGGGGACAGGGACTGTCTCTGACAGAAATTGATTGGCCTGCTCTTTGATCACCTCCCCCTGAGGGGGGAGCAGCCTTACCAGGCCACAGAAGAAGACAATGCGGCCAGTCCTGATGAGGCCTGATAGACTAGGATCAGAGGGAAGGGGAGAAGGACCTCCCTTATCAGTGAACTGGGAGAAGGATGTGGGTGGGGAAGAGGAAGGGTGGGATTGGGAGGGGAGGAGGGAGGGAGGTACAGAGGGGATATAAAGTTAATAAGCTGTAATTAATAAAAATTTTTAAAAAATGAAAAAATAAAATAAAACAAAACAACAACAACAAATAACTCTAAAGACATTCACAGAAAAAAAGAATACTGCTTTAAGTATTTAAAGATGAGTTTATGTAAAGTCTAACATGTATAACCTTAAGTACTTCATTGATTAGTGGACAAATTATCTCACATTCTCAGCCTTAGTTCTTTTTATACATTACGTAGAGGTGATAATTTTGCCATCTACACAAGTCACCATAATGAATATAAACACACACAGAGAGACATAAACAGTATCTCACTAAAAAGGATTAAAGGATTATCTAATAAAAGTTTGGTTTCTAGCTGGTGATTCTACTTTAAAAGGTTCTGGAATGTTGTTAGGTAGAGACTAGCCAGAGGAAAGAATTTACTGTAAGTCATCTTGGCAATAACAATCTTGTCCCTATACTCTTTCTTTCTCTTTGTTCCATATTGACTAGGAAGTGAGCAGCATTTGTCACATGAAACTGCTTTCATGATGTTCTGCCTAACCATGTGCAAGAATCAATAGAGCCTCTGAAACCTCTGAAATTATGAAAGTAATCATTTCTCCCTTAAGCTGTTTGAATCAATTATTTTGTCAAAAATTTGACAAACACAGCACTTATATTATAGAGGCTGAGAAACAGCTTTCCCAGAATGGTCACCAAGTAGAGTTGAGATGTTTATTTTTGAATGACAGGAAATTTTGTTGTAGGTTGAAATGAGAAGATGATGGAAGGGAAGTGAATTAAAATCCCAAACTATAAGTAGACATAATTTTTTTTGGGAAACAGCCTGGTCAAAGACTTCAAGATGTTTTAGTAATAACCAGTGCTAGGCCATTAAGCTGGTGCTGAATTCTGGAGGACTCTATAAGTCAGACAAAGTAATTCAAGCTTAACCTTTATAAACTATCCCTTTGTAAAAGAGATATAAAACCTCCACTCCCTCTCTGGTTTTTTTGAGACAGGGTTTCTCTGTGTAGCCCTGGCTGACATGGAACTCACTATGTAGACAAGGCTGACCTTGAACTCATAGAGATCTATCTGCCTCCCAAGTGCTGGTATTAAAGGTGTACACCACCACAGCCCAGCTGCAGTGGCCCTTTTTAAACCACTGCATTCTGAGGTAAGTTTGCCGAAGGAATACAAGACAACACCCAAAATCCGCAATTCCTCTGCTAATACTTCTTAGACCTCAAATGACTTGTAGGAATCTAAGGCTATGTTAATTTAGGAGGCATCCAATTCTCATCAGTTACAAGAATTCGAGAATCTTAAACTGACTCAAGCAGACAGAGAGTTTCCTGAAAGGACACAACAGGCTTCTCATCAACTGCAAGGTTGCAAGGTTGAGGGACAAATAAAAGCAGAACCACTCCATGGGAACAAGAACCTGAAAATTGTAGATCAAATTATTGTGTGTGTGTGTGTGTGTGTGTGTGTGTGTGTTTCCTTTGGATAGTCCCTCCTTTTTCATGCTTCTGTATATAAACCAGCAGTCATGATTTTTGGCTGCTCTTAAACACCAGCATGAATGTGATTATGGCTTAATTACTAAGATGTTGAGTCTGGTTTTGATTTTGGGTGTCATTTTTGTTCAAATGTCCATCATTACTAATTGAATTTAACACTCAATTTTCATGGTCAAGAAAATATTACGCTGATTGGCTCTAGATCAGAAATCAGTCTATGGTCAGATGGTATTTCTGTAATGGGCTTACAGAATTTTAGAAGCCTAGAAATCTTGTGAGCTGCCACTATAGGAGAATGAGAAAATCCAGTGGTATAGTTCAGTCAGAATTCAAAGGTCTATAAAACAGAAAATTGATGAAACAACTCTGAGTCCAATGACAAACACCTCAGAATAGGGTAGGAGAACACACCTGTACCAGCTCAAAACGATAGAATATTTGCTCTTCCTCTGCCTTTTCTTCCCATAGCACATAAGATGATGTCTGTTCAAATACGTCAAAGCAGATCATCCTTTCTCACTATGTTAATGAAAATATCACTGTCTTTTAGAGACATTGCTATAGTCACATTGAGAAATAATGCTTTATCAGCTATTTATCCTCCCCATCAAAGCTCTCTCTCTCTCTCTCTCTCTCTCTCTCTCTCTCTCTCTCTCATGCACGCACGCATGCACGCACACACACACACACACACACACACACACATAACCAACAGTCATACAATGGTTTCCTGCACTGAGTGGACAGTTTGAAAGATAGCTTTCATCTAGAAGTGTCTACCCCTCTACTACACTTCATGACATAGGTTCAACCAAGGACAAGTCTATAAATTATTTACAATCGATTGATTGGAGGGAGTGGATAATATTGTTTAGAAGCTTCAACTTTTGAATTCTTTTTGGAGTATAGTCCCCAAAGTATGTCCACCGCTAAGATATTTTTTTTTATATTTAAAAGGATTAAACCTTAAGGATAGTCTTTTTACTTAAACAAAAAAAATCATTTAATTACTTATCTACTTTGTACAGTTTCCCCTGACAATTGACCTATGGTAGAAATATTTTATGGGCAAGAAAAAGCATGTCTATTTCATTCATTAATTCATTCTCCAGAATTATTTAACAAAATTATTACTAATATTATATCATTTTAAAATTGAAAAGCAAAATTTAAATAATTTAAATATTAAATGATTTATTGTTATTTCTGTCTTCTATAGATTCTGTACAACTTGTTATTCAACATTTTTTATGATTATATCGGTACTGTAGACACTCTATAATAAAACGCATTTTGTGGTTTTTAGAATAAATGTAGATATAAAAAAATCAAAAGTTATCATTAACTTCATCTAAAGACAAGGGGATAACACAAGCCGTAATCTTTAACCCAGTTCATTTTATACCTTCAAGATTTAATTTGTATTTCTTGAGTTCATCACTTTTTACTCATATAGGTCCTGTCATCTTATTAAGATTTAGAAAACATTTTTTCTTATTTTATCCTCACAAGTGACGTACCCATTCATTTTTCCTATAAAACTTGGCAGTATTTTCAGTCTTTTTAAAATGTAATTTATTTATTTTTATATAATCACAGGTTAGGTACTTTGTATCCCAGTAGCAGCCCCCTCCCTCATTCCCTCCCACTCTTCCCATCCCTCCCTCATCTCCTCTCTTCCCACCTCCAAGTCCACTGATGGGGGAGGACCTCCTCCCCTTCCATCTGACCCTAGCTTATCTGGTCTCTTCAGGGTTGGCTGCAATGTCCTCTTCTGAGATCTAGCAAGGCTGCTCCTCCCAGGTGTGTGTGTGGGAGGGTCAAAGAGCCAGCCATTGAGTTCATGACAGAAATAGCCCCTGTTCCCCTTACTAGGGTACCCAGTTGGATACTGAGCTACTGTAGGCCACCTCTGAGCAGGGGTTCTAGGTTATATCCATACATGGTCCTTGGTTGGAGAAACATTCTCGCAAAAGACCCCTGTGCCCTGATCTATTTGGTCTTTATGGAGCTCTTGTTCTCCCCAAGTCTTACTAACTCCCCCTATTTTCATATTATTCCCTGCCCTCTGCCAAAGGCTTGGTTGTGAGTCTTAATATCTGCTTTGATACATTGCTATATAGAGTATTTCTGAGGCCCTCTTTGGTAGACTCCTGTCCTGTTGCTTGTTTTCTCCTACATTCAATGCCCATCCCATTTGTCCATCTAAGGGAGCATGGATCATCCCAACCTGGGTCTTCCTTCTCATTTATCTTCCGTAGGTATATAGATTTCAGCATGACCTTCCTATCCTATAAGTCTATATAAGTGAGTATATACCATATGTTTCTTTCTGCTTGTGGGATACCTCACTCAGGATGATCATTTCCAGGTCCCACCATTTGCCTGCGAATTTCATGCTTTCCTCCTTTTTAATTGCTGAGTAGTATTCCATTGTGTAAAAGTACCATAATTTCTGTATCCATTCCTCAACTGGGAGACATCTGGGTTGTTTCCAGGTTCTGGCTATTACAAATAAAGCAGCTGCAAACAGTTGAGCAAATGTCCTTGTTGTGTACTTGAGCATCTTTTGGGTATATGCCTAAGAGTGGTATAGCTGGGTCTTGAGGAATCACTAT
>JAQQSO010004855.1:0-12458 GCA_028658305.1 Pachyuromys duprasi | reverse complement strand
TTAATAGCATTTTTCCTATGAAACTTTTGTTAAAAGGAAGGGAAGTTAGCATTTAAATCTTTGGGACAATATGGCCCATAGAATTTAACTGCTGTACCCCCCCCCCGGGTCTATGTATTTAAAAGCAAATATGGGTTGGTTCATCTATCCCAAAGGGAGGCTGAAGAATGCATATTGCAGGTCCGAGAGAGGGTACACTAGTTTCTTTTTAAGAATCAGAGTCATGAGAATGTGAACCCCAGGTTTCTCACACCTTGGAGAAGAGGGTCATATTCCAGGGTGACTGACAGGGCACCAGGAGGCCTGTCTCTTTAATAGGATGTAATGGAGTTTTGGTTCCTTTAAAAACTCAGGTATGTTATGTAAATATGTTTTTGTTTTAATCCAGACTGTGGGATTTATTTGGGCTATGGTTTGTCAACAGCTCTTAATGGTCTCATGGGGGGAGGGGCTTTTCCAGCTAGTAAGGGGTAAAAGGAGGGGGGTGTAGTCTAGGACTGTGAGGACATAAATTTGAGAGGCCCAAAAGAGAAGGTATCCTGTGCACGGTTGGCAAGAGGCATTGGCATATAGCTGTTTGGAGATACCAGAGAGACAGAGGGTGTGCCAGTTTGGAGCAGACAGACAGAGAAATTCTTCAGGGCAGAGCAGCTTGGAGGAGACTGCTGCCTGCTGTTGATGGAGATTGGCATATCCCCCAAGACCCATGGGCCCTAAATATCTGGGAGAAGTAACAGGGTCTGTACTCCCCTCCCCAATAACCTTTTATCTCCTGTGTAGGTTTGGGAGGTTGGAAGGGAGGTAGAGGCCTAAACAGCCCAAATAAAGTAGAGTTTTAAAAACAAGCGCTACAATATAGAACACAAAGTCTTTTTTTTTTTATTGGGTATTGTTCCAACTGGACAGAGGTAGCTGAACTGGGTAGATAAACAATTATAGGAGCTTTGTATTGTGCCCTTCCTGTGTGGGTTGCTTTCCACCCATACCCCCTTGGAATCTCTGTGTCTTTTCAGTATAAGCAAAACTTTCAGCTAGGAGATATTGTTCTGACAGAGAGTAGGACATCAACATTTTGCTGCATGTCTGTAAGTGTAACTGCATTCTATTTTCAGAGAAGATGACACTGGCTTTCAGTTAATGCAAAAAGTCACATCACAAACTGTTCTCTGTTGTTAAACAGTTTTGAGCTACCTACAGCTACTGGGACCTACTAATACATTTAAATTGTTTTCTTATTTAGCTTTTATAACATTTTTTCTAATATGTGGGGCCAACTGGTTGACAGAGGAAATCTTTTAAGCATCCTTCTCAGATGGACCTAGTGAAAAAATATTAAAGTTTCCTTGGTCAGTGTTGAATAGAAGGGAAAGTCTATTATGTCCAGTCTGTGTTGTCTGCAGTGATCTTTCTGCCACGCCAAGGGCCAATTTATTACCTTTTATCAAAGAATGGTGGACTTTATGAGTCATTGGTTAATAAGGAGATACACGACATGAAAAAAAGGAGTGGAAATTTCTCTCTTTATGGCTCAACCCAGGGGAGGTTTTTCACATTATTTGGGCTGCATAGAGTAGGTCTGGAGAGGAAGGAATACCCACCAGGGAGAACTATTTTCCCTACTGTGTGCATTCAGCATAGATTGCAGGGGTCCCTAGATTTAAGGCAAGGCCTCTATCCACCTCCACACAAGCACCAACCCTGACTGTGAGCAGGAGTAAAACAACCAAACAAAAGAACCTGCCCATTTCTGGGAGCAGGGATGCTTGCTTCTTTTGTTTGTTTGTTTGCTTGTTTGTTTGTTGTTTCTCTGGGTGACCAGGAAGAGCCAAAATTATTTAGGATCTCAACAGGAGAGTGCTCATATATTATGCCAGGTATGGGGAGGATCTCACACGAGAGAAAGTCACTGATTAATTCAGGGAAACAAAACTGATAGAAACACAAAGAGAGACAGACAGAAAGACAGACATATTTTTTAGAGAATATCTTGTGTATTGTATAAATGTAACACCTGTCAATACCAAAATCTGATAGCCCATAGATAGGGCAGAAAATAGAAGGTGGGGCATTTATCAGGCAAAAGGATGCTGGGATAGAGTTGGGAGAAAGAGTTTCAGCCAGCAACATATGAAGCAGACAGATGCATGGTACCTGAACACAGGTAACCAGCCACATGGCAAAATGTATAATAGTATAATGGGTTATTTTAAGTTATGAGCTACAGAGAGAAGCACGCAGCTACTTGGCCCAGGTGTTTGCAAATAATATTTGAGTGTCATGGGTCATCATTCTGGGAGTGTAGTGCCTGGAGGAGAAATCATGACACACACACACACACACACACACACATGTACCTCTGAACAGAGAGATCTTATCCAATGACATCTCACATGGATTCTGGACACTAGTTCAGCAGCTGTATCTGACCTCTCCTATGTGTTCAAACAGAAGGCATCTTAACCAGACATACCTCCAAAGATGACAGGCTAGGAGAAAACAAGCAACAGGACAGGAGCATACAAAAGAAGCCCTCTGAAAGAATCAATAAAGCAGTGTACCAAAGCAGATATTAAGACTCACAACCAAGACTTCTGCAGAGAGCTGGGAATAATAATGAAAATAGGGGAAGTTAGTAAGACTTGTGGAGAACAAGAGCTCCACAAAGACCCTATTAATCAGGGCACAGGGGCCTTTTATTAGTCAGTTTCTCCAACCAAGGACCATGTATGAATATGGCCTAGAATCCCCGCTCAGATGTGGCCCATGGTAGCTCAGTGTCCAACTGAAGACCCTAATATAGTGGAACAGGGACTGTTTCTGTCATGACCTGGATGGCTGGCTCTTTGACTCTCACCCATACATGCCCAGGAGTAACAGACTGGCTTGATTCCAGGGGAGGACATTGCAGCCAGCCCTGAGGAGTCAAGATGAACTGGGGTAGGATGGAAGGGGAGGAGGTACTTCTCTGTTGGTGGACTTCAAGGGGAGCAGAAAGGAGATGAGGGAAGGATAGGGAGAGTGGGAGGTAGTGATGGAGGGGGCTATACCTGGGATGCAGAGTACCTAAACTGTGCTTGATATAAAAATAAATAAATTACATTTAAAAAAGAAATATTACATAAGACATACAAAGCATAAATGATATAAGTTAATTTTAATTAGAAAAATGTATTCATCCAGTGTTTACATAAAAACAAAAGAAAGAAATATACAAGAATTATATATATATATATAATATACATTATATATATATATGCTACCATAATAATTGCACAACAAACAGAGCTTATCTTGCTTTGCCTGGATGTTTTCCAGAGGTTTCTCATCCCATTAAACTACACCTATTTTAATCTAAATAATTCCATTATATTATTAGAAGACAATGTGAATGTGTTGGTGCATCTTGGACACCTCTTACCCCTTTCAGAATTTTGTAGCCCAGGCTGGCTTTGAATATACAGATGAAGGCTTTGAACTCCTGATCCACCTGCCTCTGCCTCACAAGTTCCAACATCATGGATGAGTGCCACCATGCCTGGCTCTGATGTGTTATTTTATTTTTATATATGGTGACATGCACTTTCATGCACATATGTGCATGTCCCTGTGCAGACCATGGCTTTATGACAACTGTCTTCCTTTAGGGCTCACCACCATTTGGGTGTGTGTGTGACAGGATGTTGCTGTATATCCTGGACGGTCTTGAACTCTTAGAGCCTCTCTGCTTCCTGGGTGATGGGATTAAAGGTACATGCCAGCACACTAGCCCCTATTTTATTTTTTTGAGACAGAGTCTCTCAGTAAATCTGGAGCTCAGGGACTGGCTAAACTAGCTGACTAGAAAACCCTTGTGACCTGTCTGTATGTCCTCCATCTCCAGAATCTACAGCTATATACATTCCAACACGTCAGGCTTGAAGTCATTAGGAAGGACTATTCCCTTCCTAATTCCGGATCCCAAACACCTCAAGTGATTTGGTTTGCACTGTGACTCCTGTTCTAGAATGAAGTATAGACTGATTGAGCTTGAAACATCTGGGGAGACTTCTGAACAATGTGCAAATTCACAGTGTGAGAGCCAGAGGGGCAGTCCATGACCAGACCACCAACCAGGAGGGCTTCGGCTCTTGAGTGGAACTTTGGTAAAAAAAAAAAATAAATAAAAAATAAAAGCCATGTACTCCACTCGTACTCAAGCCCCATACTGGTTGACAGCAAACTTAGTGCTGTCCACTAGCTGTCACCCGGTTTACTCTAGGGACTATCTCATGGAAAGAAGCAGGCACCTGCTTTACTCCCTGCCCTGGACCTGGGGTATGCTTGTCTCATACAAGTCTAAAGTTCTCAGCAGACTTGAAATATGACTGGGTGAGGGAAGCAAGCACAGGCAGAAGTACAAGGAGAACTGCTTCCTTTCTGACTAGCTGTAGCTCAATTCCCCTTTCTGAACCTTCCTTTCTGCATCTGTGAAAAGAAACTTAAGTATCTCAAGTTGGGGCCTGTGAACTTCCTGAAATGCTGTTCACGTGTAGGTGGTGATTCCAGAGTTTCCCTGGGACAGTGTGCAGCGTGTTCTGGGATGTCACAAAAAAGTCCCTTCATGGTCAAAGTGCTTCTCCCATACCTAGCTGTGGAAGGCCTAGCATCTCTCTGTCAATAGAACTTTTAGAAATGTAATTAAGGAGGGAAGGGAACTGATCTAACGGGACTGGCCTAAGAAGAAATACCAGGATGCACTGGGTGGTACACAACCTGTAATTTCCACAATTGGGATGTTCTGCCAAGAGGATGCAGAGTTCAGAAGCAGACTCTTGGATGGGGGGGGGAGGTGGATGAGAGAAGAGAAAGCCATCCCCAAGCCAATATGTAGCTCTTCAACAGGAACCAAATTTGCTTGAGCATTGTTTATAAAAATTAATTTCTGTTGTTCAAGTCACCAGGCTTGTGGCACTTTAATATTGCATCCCGGCAATCTAAAATGGGTCCTGTAACCCAGAAAGATTTAGAGCTGCTGAACCTGCTGGGCTCCAGAAATCACAGGCAATCATGTTTTGGTGTCGAATGTCCCCAGGCAATTTTCAGACTCCTTGATCTTTTAGCTCATTTTTCACACAGCTGTGATTACAGCGTGTCTACGAATCTGTTTTCTTTTTTCTCCTCAGAATTGGGAAGCAGCTTATTTATTATTCTGACTGAATTTTCTGGTACAGTCATGTATTGCCTCTTGACTAGGATCCAATCTGAGGCATGTGTGATTAGGCAACTTGGACTTTGTGCAATCATCAAAGGGAACACTTCTACAAACGTGGAGAACTACAGGAACATTAGGCTTTGTACTCTAATGGGAAGAGTGTCATATAGGAGTTTCACTGTTGACCACAACACTGCTATGAGGCATATGTGTATACTTGCACGACAGAACCTGATGTTACCATGTAGTAGCTGTGTGACAGTGAGCAAGTAAGCATATGTTTATGCTTTGCCTATAAAATCAGAATAGCTAACAAGAAAATGAAAGATGGAGGGTAGCCACAGCAATCCTGAGCTAAATTAATAACAGAGAAAGTGTCATAACACCTGACTTAAATATACTACAGAGCAGCTGATGATGTAGCTCAATGGGTAGTGTTTGCCTAGAATGCAGGAAGACAGTTTGATCCTCAGCACTGTGTGAAGCAGACATAGGGGCTCACACTTGTTACCTGGCACTTGCAAAGTGGAAGCAGTAGGATCAGAAGTTCAAGGTTATTCTCAGCTACATTGCATATTGGAGATCAGTGAGGAACACAAGAGCCAAATAGATACTATTTCAAAAAAAGTGTGTGTGTTTGTGAGTGTGTGTGTGTGTGTGTGTTTTATAGAGCCCATTGTGATGACAGACACCCATAATCCCAGCACTTGTGCTAGGAAACAAAATGATCAGTTCAAGGCCAGCTGCAACTTCCTAGTGACTTTGAGGCCAGCCTGATCTATGTGGTCACTGAAACACCTCTCCACAACAAAAGAAAAAAACAAAGAGAAGAAACAACCTACAGAATGGAGAAAAACATTTGTCATATATTTACCTGGAAGGCAGTTTATATTTATTTTTAATAATTATTTATAAGCCAGTCCTGATAACTCAAGGCTCTAAACCCAGCTACATAGGGGGCTGAAGCAAGTAAACTGAAGTCACAAAGGCTGATGACCTATTCCCTTGATTCAAGAGATAAGCCCATGTTCTAAAATCGAAAATAAAAAGAATGCTGGAGATACATCACCATGGTAGATCATTTTACCTGGAAACTTTAAGGGCCTAGGAACAATCCCAAGTATTAAAAGTTTTAGCACAGAACAAGGACAACCACAAATATACTAAAGGGAATAGTAAACAATACAAACAAAATGTTCAGAGGAAGGCAACTGACACTCTTCAGATGAAGACAAGCAACTGATCAGTATGTACATGAAATATGTTTGTAACCTTGCCATTGGGGAAATTCAAATCCAAGCTACACACATCATGGAGTGAGGATGCAGACAGTTGATGGAGCTTTTTCCTGACATGCTTGGGTCAGTGGGTTCAATATATAAAAGCAACACAAAAATGTATTGGGCATAGTAATGTCACACCTGTAATCTGCACACATGGAGGATGAGGCAGGATGATTTTTAGGGCCTTGGGTTTGTTTTCTCTCATATTCAGAAGGAAAGGGGTAGAGAATGTAAAAATGTGAGGGAAAATGCTAGAGAGAGCTTGAAAAGAATAGAAAAAGAATACAGGTAGGGCAATAAGTAGGTAAAAAAAAAAATCCATGGAGACTAGACTTTGAAGCTACAGAAGAGATGAGTGAGTCATAGAATGTTGTCTGGAATGGAGAGCTGAGAGGTTTATTTAAAATGAAGCAGTTCTGGGGTGTGTTCAGTGGCCAAGGGGAAGAAGATGGCAGAGAAAGTGCCCCAGAGGAAAGATACATGATGGTATCTGAAGCAAGCCTGGATCAGGCACTAGGGGTGGGGAGCTGGGGAGACTGAGACTTTTGGTAAGGGAAATGATGACTTCTCAGCCATAGCAAGAGAAGACTGAACAGAGGCAGGGAGCTTTCATGATTATAAAGGCGACAGTATAGGAGGAAATAACTTTTTCTCCCACAGATTTGTAAGCCGAAACACTAAGAAAAGGGCTATTTGGCCTGGAAAGCACTCAAAAAGGTCAGATAGGAATGCCATGTGAGTGACTGCCAGGTGATGAAGCTGGCCATGGGATCTGGCTTGGCAAAGAGGAGGTGGAGACAAAACGGTCTGGGGTAAGGAAGATGGCTTGGGGGGCTAGCAGTCAAACACAGACAGGGTCAATTTGGCGGAGAGAAGAGGAATGAATGAACTGGCTGGAACATAAAACTCAGAAAGGAGGGTTGACACATATAAAATCTTGAAAATGTACAGCTGACACTACTCTGGACACAATGAAAGGTGTACAAGGCTGAATGACAGTCAAAATGGACTTTACTGAAATAGAAAGGGACAGTTAGAAGTTTTCTTATAACCCTCATTGCATACCTGGGGAACAGAATGCTGAGCAGAAGTGGCCAAATGTAACAAAGTTAGGGAGTTCTGGAGTTGAAGTTTGAGACCAGATCTATGCTTTTAATATCTAGGTGATTGTGTCACAGAAGGCACATGATGCTGTTACCAGTGGTCAGGGTCTAGGAATTAGGTAGTCCCAGGTTCTAGGCCTCCTACCCAAACACCTGAAAATAAGGGTTCCCACACATATGCAAAAGAAGCAGATAGCTTTATTGGAGAGAAATGTGCTCTCAAGATTAACTGGCCCACATGGCTGAGAGTATTCAGCAGCCCCAGGGATAAGGAAGATTTAATCTGTAGGAGTCTAGTTCCTAAGTTAATGACTTCCTTTTTTTGTTTGTTTGTTTTTTTGGTCCACTTACCCACAAAGCAGAATGACATTACTCTACTCAAGTGCTTCTTTTTCACCCCAGGAAAGAATGTAGGAAACAGTAGTCATTTTCCTTGTCAACCCAGTCCATGAAGTGACTTGATTTATCTGTGTAGCTCTCAGTGTCATGGAACCATGGCTAAAATTCCTTCTGTATTTAGGAGGGATGCTTGTTTCCATCATGTTTTATTAAAATTCTATTCTTATATTAATTAAAATGTATTTACTCTGTATCCTAGCTGTAACAACCTCTCTCATTCCCTCTGAATCCCTCATCCCTCCCTCCCTCATCAACTCCCTGCCCCTCTCTAAGTTCACCAATAGGGGAGGCCCTCTTCCCATTCCATCTATCCCTGGCATGTGAGGTCTCATCAAGCCTGGCAGCAATCTCCTCCTCTGTGGCCTAGCAAGGCTGCTCTTCCCTCATGGTGGTGGGGAGAGGTCAAAGAGCCAGATAGTGAGTTCATGTCAGAGACAGCCCCTGTTCCCCTCACTTTAGGTACCCACTTCGATACTCAGCTACCATGGGCCACATCTGAGCAGAGCTTCTAGGTTATCTCCATGCATTGTCCTAGGATGGAGAATCAGTCTGAGAAAAAACTCCTGTACCCAGATATATTTGGTCTTTTTTTTTAATACAAGCTCTTGCTATGTAGCCCAGGCTGTCCTCAAACTCGCTGGCCTCTTGTTTCTGTTTCTAGATTGCTGGGATTTTGGGTGGACACAATCATGTCTGGCAAGTCTGGACATCTTGAAGTCAATTATAACTAAAATGGTCCTTTTGGGGATTGATGATATGCATCAAGGTGGATCACAGGGCTCTTTCACTTCATGTGTGAAAGCTTCACACAGACTCTAGTGGGTGAAGGTGCCAGCCATAAGTTTCAAGTGACATTAAATGGAGGTGGAGGTACCCTAAAGAAACCTACAGAGCCATACGCCAGTTTCTATGTTATCCTGTAGCATGCTGTCCTAGAAAAAGGCCAAAGGCAAACAGCTACTATTGCCCTGGGGGTTCAAGGCCAGTTTCTGAAAGGAAGAGGTCCCTAGCAGTTATGGCTAAAGCAGAAAGGAACAGCAAGCATAGATGCACCTGGGTGAGCCCACTGATCCATATGGTGAACAAACAGCAACACATTTGGAAAGAGAGGCCCTGTCTCCAGAGGACATTGGACAATACTGGAAAATTTTGACCTGGAACGTGATGTGCCTAGACCTGTGTTCTAAGCACTCTTTCTCTAGGAAGGCAGAATGGGGAACAGGAAAATTAGGTAGGCAAGACTGCCGAGTGGGGCCTGGATGTTGGGAGGAAAGCTATTAGGAGGAGGGAGGCTGTCTAAAGATAGACTTGGGCACAAAACTGCCTGCCTCTCCATTGTGAGTACTGACTGGGGTTAAAGGTGTGCATCATCACACCCAAACCCACCCCTCTCTTTAGATTTTATTTTGAAAACAAGCGTCTTACTAAATTGCACAAAAGGGCCTTGAACAAGTGTTCCTCCTGCCTAAGCCTCCCAAACAACTGGGTGGCTTTCTTTCTTTACTATTAGTTTTTTTGTATTTTATGTACAATTGTGTTTTGCTTGCAGGTGTGTTTGTGTGAGAGTTTCAGAACCCCTGGAACTGTAGATACAGACAATTGTGAGCTGCCATGTGGGTACTGGGAACTGAACCCAGGTCTTATGGAAGAGAAGTTAGTGCTCTTAAGGGCTAAGCCATGTCTCCAGCCTACTGCTTTTTTTTTTAATTTAAAAGAGCTTTTATATTTAAACATAAACTTCACTCCCACAAACCTAAACATAGTAAAGGCAATATACAGCAAGCCTAAGGCCAACATCAAACTCAATGGAGAGAAACTTAAATCAATCCCACTGAAATCAGGGACAAGGCAAGGCTGCCCACTCTCTCCATATCTCTTCAACATAGTACTTGAAGTCCTAGCTAGAGCAATAAGACAGCTAAAGGAGATCAAAGGGATACAAATTGGAAAGGAGGTCAAAGTTTTTTTTTTTCAGATTTTGTCACACTTTATTTGTGAAAATATTCAGCCTTTTTTATTGTTCTTTAAAAAAACTATCTTCCGGGTCAAAAATTAATTCTATAAGTCAAAGAATAATCCACACCTTGAAAAAGGAAATCAGCAGTAACATTCTCATGGAGCATTGTAAATTATGGCTTCTTCATAAAAGTTACATCCTGTTCTGTACTTTCCCACCAAAGCAGTGTTGTATCGTGTAAAAATTTCTCCTGCAGCAGGAAAACCCTCTCACTAACAACTGGATAAAGTTTTCAAGTCTGTATAAAGTTGCCTATAAGCTGGAAAATGAACATGTTCAATCTCCATTCATATTTTAGTGCATCTTTTGACAATTGTCACATTCATAATAAAAGTAAGAAAATGCCTATATAGCACTAAAGAGTGTTTCATCAAATGCTTAATGTAGTAAAAAAACATGGAGCAGTGAGAAGAAATCATTGTGATGAACAAAAACTGGTATAAAATGAAAATCCAGGCAAAGTTTACAAATCCTATGTCATTTTGAAGAGTCACAGAAATGAACTTGGATACCTGTCCACTTTAAGGGCATTCCCCTTAATCTTCTGCATGTAAACATGGTGCCAACCTCAGTACTAAGGTAAAAAAGCCATCCTGGCCAGCCACATTCTGTGTGTGCTTACCATGATTCCCAAAGGATATAAATTTAGCCCTTGAATGAACAACACATGAAATCTGCTCTGTAAGTACCTGGTGAAAACACCTGCTAAACCACAGTGCTGATCCCTGAAAACAAACATCTATCTAGTCAGCTAACAATGCAGAGGTCCACTGTCAGCATCAGCTGTTTACAGTTGCAGTGAGTGACAATGTAGATATTTGATGAAACATTCTTCACACTGGAGAAACAGGAAACTATATAGTTCACAAACATAGACTCTCTTCTAACACTTCTTTATCAGACCTGGGCTAGTTTGTTTACTGGTCAAGAAGCTCTTGTCACATCTGTCATTTGTGTCTTATATATTGCTATTTGGGAAATTCAGATAAGATGCAGGTCTCGTAAAATATTTTAAAAAATTGACAGATATGCATGTGCCAGGGACGAAATTAGAGGGTTCATTGGTGCAATTAGTCCAAATTCTCAGATTTGAAGGGTAATATGTACCAATAAAAAAAAAATCTTCCCCCAGCTGCTCATAGCACGGCTCTGTCTTGTTTCACATTACAAATAGAAAACAGCTGTTCTCAATAAACCAATTTAATTTTTTTTTTAATGAGGCATTGCCAGAAAATTTTGTACATTGACCTGGCCCAGCGATGGTTCTGTATTTGCAGATGATATGATAATATTCATGAATGATTCCAAAAATTCAACCAGAGAAATACTTCAACAGATAAACGCTTTCAGCAAAGTGGCTTGATAAAAAAGCAACTAAAAAATTCAGAGAGATCCAAGATGGCTGCCACAAGAGAACACTGTGTCTGAGGAGTAGGAGAGCAGAAACAATGCAGCAACCAGGAGACTGAACTCTGGGACCAAAAACGCCAGCATTCCTGATTGCCAGGTGAGCAGAACTCCCACTGTGAGAAAATCAAGTGGGAAAACCCTAGGGATACCCAGTTATTACCTGGAAAAATTTCCCGACACAGTCTCGCGGGCAGTCTCAGGAAGAACCAGGTGCCGTTTTCACTGAACTGCACACTGCAAGCTCACACTGCACCCGGGTGCTGCTTCAAACAACGGGTGTGCTGCAGGCTCATACCGATCACCAGAACCACCCCAGACTGAGTAGATTGGGGGACAGTTTTGACCAGTCCACACACTGCTGGGGCACGCGCCAAAGGCTTCCGCCAGCAAAAACTCAGTCAGTGTGTGAGTCTGCCAGCTGGTCTGGGAGGAACCAGTTCTGCCTCAATTCACGGGTGTGCAGTGGGCACACTGATCGCAGGAACTACAACAGACTGATAGGATCCTGGGACCATCTTGACCAGAAGCACACAGAGGGCAAAAGCTGCACGCATCTGCCAGCAAAAACCCCAGTTCGGGTGTCTGTCCACTGGCCAGACAGAGAAGGCCTCTGGCACCATTTCAGACAGGCCTGCATACAGCGGATGCACACAAACCCAAACCCACTGTGTGTGTGCCCCAAATATCATCTCAGACCGTGGTGCACAGCCCCTGGCACAGAAGGAGGCACCAAATCTCCATTCCAGGGGAGAGCCCTTAGTAGCAAGCCCAGGGCAGAGCAAACAGCCCCCAGCTGACATCTCAAACCTGGACACTCAGACTCTAGCACAGAGTGAGGAGTAAAGACTCCAGACCAGAGAGGTGACCAGCCTGCAGTGCTCACAGCTTCTAGCACAGAGCACGAAGCTGGGCAGACAGAGCCCACAACAGAGTTCAACTGAGATGCAACACACACCACAAACCACCGGAAATCCCTGATCTTCTTGAAGAATACTCCTGACACAAGAGATTGACAGATTCAGACTTAAGTACAGCCTTAAAGCACAAACAGCTCC
>JAQQSO010004853.1:0-12459 GCA_028658305.1 Pachyuromys duprasi | reverse complement strand
TGGTCACCGATGTGCTTTCCTTTTGGCCCAATGGACGTCCTAAGTCACAGCGTTCCTCAGCGGGTCCCTCGATATCAGGTTCAATCCCGGGTTTCGGCACCACCTGTAGTCGCCCTCGACTGCCAATAGTAACCTCCTGCACAAGGGGCTGGGAATTAAAAGAGACAGAGAACGCGAAGAAGTGACGCCAAGACAGTATTCTGATCAAGGCGCCATTTTTATTACAGAGTAAACCACTTATATAGGTTTCAAAGTAAACATATCCAAGCAAAACAGGAAAATTAACCAAGCAAAACAGGAGGTTTAACTGAGCAAAACAGGAGGTGTCTGCTGAAAACAACAAGAATAGCGAGCCAGCATGACTTGCACACAGGTGACCATCTCAGATCTAATGGAATGGCTACCTCAGTCCTTCACAGGAATTGTCACAATTCACCTCAGGCATATGGACCTGTGTGGTAACTGTGGTGTTCAGGAAGGCTCTCCTCTCTTCTTGAGAAGTCCTGGAGATGGTTACCCTGCTGCTGGGTTTTTTGTTCTGAGTTTAGTGAACTACAGCTGCTGTTCTTAAGGTGTATTTTTTGGGGTGCAGTCCTCTTGAAGAACCAGGGAGTACCGTGGTTTTGTCAGTTTAGCTAGGGATAACCAGTCACAACTTAGACCAGTATTTGAGGGCTGATCTGATGGTTCTCAGACTTTTGTAGGTCTGAAATTGCAGCTGTGTGCACAGTGGGGTTATCTCTTGACTGGAAATCCCAGTCTCTCATGTTGTGGGCCCCACAGTACAGACTAGGACAGTGATCAGAGCATGCAGGTGTGTGGCTCTGGGCTGGCGACCAAGTGCCGGGCAGAATTGGGACCTCTTTCACTATTCAGCTGGGAGACTTGGAGCTGATTGAATCCCACACTACAAGGTATCCTCTCACCTGGGAAACACAGGCTGCTGTTGTTTTAGGACCCAGAGTTCTGTCTGCTGGTCACTGTGCAGATTCTGCTGTGCTGCTGGTCAGAAAGAGTGTCCTTCCGGTGCTGCCATCTTGGAACCCCATTCCCATATTCATTTTTGAGTCTGAGTTACCTCACTAGATATTTTTTTTCTAGTTCCATCCATTTACCTTCAAATTTCATGATTTTCTTTTTCTAACAGATGA
Organism: Pachyuromys duprasi; assembly: GCA_028658305.1. NCBI lineage: Eukaryota > Metazoa > Chordata > Mammalia > Rodentia > Muridae > Pachyuromys > Pachyuromys duprasi. The sequence continues at coordinate 11,308 of JAQQSO010004853.1, read as the reverse complement.
ATAACATTCCATTATTAAATGTACCATATTTTCTTCATTTATTCGCTGATTAGCATCTAGGCTATTTGTAGTTTCTGCATATTATGAATAGAAAACTAGGAACATTGTTGAGCAAGTTCTCTGTAGTAGGATGTGCAGTCCTTTGGGTTTCGGCCCAGGGGTGGTAGAAATGGATTTTGAAATAGATCTATTCCTAGCTCCATAAGGAACGGCCACCATGAAGGATTCCATTCACCAATGCAACTTCTGGGTGATGCCTACATAGTATCAGAACCATCTTGTTTTAAAAGAAAGCTAAAGTCATCTCTTTCTCACTCAAATTATTGTAAAACATAATTTATGAGACAGAAGGCAGCATAGGAAAAGAAATTATAAGCAATTGCGAATCTCCTTTCAACAACAGGGATTCGGGATTTACTCAGGCTTCATCACATATACACACTTCTACTTGATGATAGCTGTTGTGTATGCCCAACTTCATCACCTTGTTTGAAATGTCACAAACACCTCATTATAAGAAGCTGGTGGGAATATAAACTTGCACAACCACTTTTGAAATCAATCTGGTGCTTTCTCAGACAATCAGGAATACTGCTACCTCAAGATCCAGCTATACCATTCCTAGGCATGTATCCAAAAGATGCTAAAGTATACAAGGACATTTGCTCAACCATGTTCATAGCAGCTTTATTCATAATAACCAGAAGCAACCCAGATGCACCCTTCAGTTGAGAATGGATACAGAAATTGTACATTTACACAATGGATTACTACTTAGCAATTAAAAACAAGGAAATCATAACATTTGCAAGCAAATGGTGGGAACAAGAAAAGATCATCCTGAGTGAGATATACCAAAAGCAGAAAGACACACATAGTATATAGTCACTCATAAGTGGATATTAGATATATAATATAGGATAAACATACTAAAATCTGCACATCTAAAGAAGCCAATCAAGAAGGAGGATGCTGGATAAGATGCTCAATTCTCACTTAGAAAGGCAAAGAGGATGGACATCAGAAGAGGGAGAAAACAGGAACAGGACAGGCGCCTACTGCAGAGAGCCTCTGAAAGACTCTACCCTGCAGGATATCAAAGTAGATGCTGAGACTCATGGCCAAACTTAACACAGAGTGCAGGGAATCTTATGAAAGAAGGGGAGATAGAAAGACTTGGAGAATATAGGAGCTCTACAAGGAGAGCAACAGAAAAAAAAATCTGGACACGGGGTGTTTTCTGAGACTGATACAACAGCCAAGGACCATTCATGGAGATAACCTAGGACCCCTGCACAGATGTAGCCAATGGCAGTTCAGTGTCCAAGTGGGTTCCCTAGTAATGGGAACAGGGACTGTCTCTGACATGAACTGATTAGCCTTCTGTTTGATTACTCCCCTCATGGGTATGCAGCCTTGCCAGGCCACAGAGGAAGACAATGCAGACACTCCTGATCAGATCTGATAGACTAGGATCAGATGGAATGGGAGGAGGACCTCCCTTATCAGTGGACTTGGGGATGGGCATGGGTGTGGGCAGAAAATAGTGAGGGAGCATGGGATTGGGAGGGGAAAAGGGAGGGAGTTACAGGTGGCATACAAGGTGAATAAACTGTAACTAATAAACAAATTTAAAATTTTTTCAAAAAAGAAAGAGAAGCATGTCTCACTGTAAGTTCACTGCCAAGTGTTCAATTCACAATAAGGCCTAATTATAAACTAAAAGCTTATACTCAAAGTTTGATTATTTGTATTCAGAGACTGGTAGATCCAAGAACCTCTGCTGATTCACAAGGGAGCTTGCAGAATGCTACCTATGGTTTCATATGTACCACTGACACTTCAAGTGTACTGGGTCATATGGTCAAGATCCAGAACACAGCAGCCTGAACCTATAAATAGCCTACAAGGTAATTGGAGACATGTTAATAAGTTCACATGAGGAAATCTCATCTGGTAGAGCAACTGAAATTTAAATAATGACTTGATAAATTTTGATACCCAACTGTCATTAGCTATGATCAGTCATTCCTCTAAAGAAGCCAACGAGGAGAGTTTAGAGAGCTCTATGTGGAAACTATCACATCTTCATCTTCTTTCAATATTGACAGAAATCTCTTTGATCCCTCCAGTTATGTGATAGTAATTTTGGTTTAGTTTTTCTCCAAGAGGAGTCATTTCTAATATATTTCAATAGTCTTCATTTTATAGTTTAGAGAATGACTGTGGCAATTTTTGCCAACTTCTAGGCATGTCTCTAACAATTGTACACTATATGATAGAAAAATTAATAGACAATGACATCAGGACCCACTACAACCAGGTGTGGATAAAACTCAACTGTAATATACCCTTACTTTAAGGTTAGGGAACAATGCTGATTTAGATACCCCAGAACCAACATGAATTCAGTCAGAGTTAAATACTCCAAAAGGCTGAGTACATTTTTTTCAAGTTACAGTTATTCTAGTGTTAGACTCTAGGTCTCTTTGAAGAAGGATAAGGGAAAGATTAATACTAAATCTTATTGAGATAAATATTAGCTTTCATGGTATTTATATGTTTATTTTTTTCTTTAAAAATATCTCTGCTAAACTTTTTCAATATGTTTGAATATTATATTAGCAAACACTTTAAGGTATTTGAGTATACACAATTTTCCCATTCAAAGACAGTATTTGAACAGAATATCGTTTTTCACTTGTTTGCAATTACATTATTAAATAAAAATAACTTGAAAACTATCAATCTTGTAAGAAACATAAATACAGTCTGTGTGATAGTTGTAATAAAAGTAGGAGAAACATTCATTATTAATCACACAATATTAAGAAAATTCCCAAGCATACTGCTCATTAGGATGAACATATACTTAACCTTACATGGTATTTTATGCCTGGATACCTAAGGTTCTTTTAATTGTAAACACTCTCTTCCTTGTATAAAACGAATAAAAATGAGGGTAAAGCTATACTGTAGAATAAATCCATTGTTACATTTCTTTTTCTTCTGAAGGGTAAAACTGAATATCTTACATTAAATATAACACTAGATTATGAGCCTAATGTTAACATAAAAGCAATGCTGAATGAATGTATCTATTACAGTTGAATAATTATTCAGTGTTTGTGAGGCTATAAAATATATGTCACAAATAAATTGTTCATGAAGAAACACTGGTAATATTTAGTTTTCAGTGTGGTTTTGTGATGGGAACTTGAGTTATTCATATTTAAATTATAACAAAATTACATAGTAAATTTACATTTTATCAAATATGTTATAACATTCAAGCACAATGTGTTTTCTCATGAATAGGTCAATGAGAATATTTGCAGTTTGCCCAAAATAATGGGATTATGCCGTAGCCAGTATAAAAAACAAAAATTTGCCTCATGTTGAACACAATCTGGTCTTAAGTATTACAATGCCCATTGGAATAAAATTTACCTAGTAAACTATTCAAATTGCACCATTATACTGAATACATTTCCTTGGAATTATTTTGTGGTTTTGTTGAAGTCATAATGAATGCTTTATGTCAAAGCAATGTGTACATATACATTTGCATACAGCCATCACATTCAGGTCTCAGCATGTTAACCACCTTTTCACGTCAAAGTTTGTATTCTTTTAGCGCTCTGCTCTGATCTATGCTATAACAATGGGAAAGCAGGCATAGGCTTGATCCCACTTTGTCTTTTCGCCTCTATCATTATAACGTTACTTTTGTTTAGTTCAGAGTCAGGAAGAGGTAAAATCAGAAATAAAGATGCAGGCAGTAGTTACTAGTGTTTGGCTGCAGTTTCCTATTGCCAATGATGGATATTCAATATTCAACTGCCCTATCTGGATTCCACAGTCACTTCTATGTTCTCTCTCAAGGTATTTGGATGGAATCAATGGGCCCTTGGCTGCCTTTTTCTTGCCACACCAACCATGCCTGTGCAATGATGCACTTGTGAATTGAACTGTCTTGTCTCCTTTGAGACACAGTAATTCACAGTTACTTCCTTCTAGCACCATTTTTAAAGGGTTTCTTAATTCTAACAAGTGGTTATTTTGTAAAGGATAATTTAAAGATGTTAATAGCCCAGCTATTTCCTATGATACAATTTGGACATGAAAAAACTCATTCTTGTACTCACTCTTGGTGAGCTGCATTTGCTTCTGTGCTGGCTGTCATTCTGTACCCTTTGTCTATGCTTCAGCTGTCTGCTTTGGGCCAATCTTTTTCAGGAAGTCCCCCTAATTTATAAGAACTTATGTAGGAATCAGATATTGTTTTCCTAACAGGCACTACTATGTTTCTGCATGCTCTTACTGCTTTACTATTCCTTTAATGTGTTTGAGAAGGAAAGTACAAGTTATTGCTCCCCACACAGAGAATATGACAGACTAAACATCCATACTTTATGTGCAAAGGGAATTCTTAGGTGTATATTTCTTTAAAACAAATGTACTTTTGTTATTAAAGAGCCACTTTGCAATTTCTCTTTTGTTACGTAGATGGGTTGGAATACCATACTGGCTTAGAGTTGCATGGTCGTTATTTCAATCACATTTTATCATATGTTGAAGATAAATATAGCATTACCATTTATCAAAATTTTATTATTGCCTATTACTTATTATCCCCATAATAATGACATAAACAGAGAATTTTTTAAAAAATTGTAGATATATCTTTCCATTTATTAGTATTAACATTATTTTATACATGCTAAGCATAATAGCACATTAGAAAAATAGTTATTTAAACTATACCCTTTGTTCAGAATGAAGAAATATTTCTTTAGCTATACTTCTTATGAATGTTGATTTCTTTTTTTAATTTTTGTTTTATTTTATTAATTACAGTTTATTCACTTTGTATCCAAGCTATAGGCCCCCTCTCCCATCCCCTCCCAATCCCAACTTCTCTCCTTCTTCTCCTATGATAGAAGAGGTCCAATGATAGGGGAGGTCCTTCTCCCCTTCCAACTGACCCTAGTTTATAAGGTCTCATCAGGACTGGCTGCATTGTCTTCCTCTGTGGACCACTAAGGTTCAGCAGGCAAATGGGATCTAGAAAAGATCATCCTGAGTGAGGAATACCAGAAGCAAAAAGACACACATGGTATATACTCAATATAAGTGGATATTAGACATATAATATAAGATAATCATACTAAAATCTGTACACCTAAGGAAGCTAATCAAGAAGGAGAACCCTAGGTACGATGCTCAATTTTCATTCAGAAAGGCAAATGGATGGACATGGAAGAGGGAGAAAACAGGGAACAGGACAGGAGTCTATCACAGAGGGCCTCTGAAAAACTCTACCCATCAGGGCATAAAAACATATACTTAGACTCATAGCCAAACTTTGGGCAGAGTGCAGGGAATCTTATGAAAGAAGGGAGATAGAAAGACCTGGAGGGTATAGGAGTTCCACAAGGAGGGCAACAGAACCAAAAAATCTGGACACGGGTCTTTTCTGAGAATGTTCATTTCTTAAACATAAAACCATGAACATTCTAGATTCTGTACTTTATTATGACAGAATACACTTTGAAAACCATTTCATTATTATTATTATTATTATTAATTTTAAAATTTTACTTTTATATTAATTATAGTTTATTCTCTTTTATTTCAACTGTAGCCCCCTCCCACAATTCCTCCCAATCCCACCCTCACTCTTTTATCTCCTCTCTTGCCCCTTTCCAAGTCCACTGATAGGAGAGGTCCTCCTCCCCTTCCATCTGATCCTAGCTTATCAGGTTTCATGAGTACTGGATGCATTGTCCTCCTCTGTGGGCTGGCAAGGGTGCTTCTCCCTCAGGGGGGTGATGCTCAAAGGGCCTGCCACTGAGTTCAAGTCAGAGACAGTCCCTGTTCCCCTTACTAGGGGACCCACATGGAGACTGAGTTGCCATGGGCTACATCTGAACAGAGGTTATAGGTTATATCCATGAATGGTCCTTGGTTGGAGTACCAGTCTCAGAAAAGACACCTGTGCCCAGATACATTGGTTCTGTTGCTCTCTTTGTGGAGGTATTGTCCTCTTTAGGTCTACTATCTCCCCCTTCTTTCATATGATTCCCTGTACTCTGCCCAAAGTTTGGTTATGAGTCTTAGCATCTGCTTTGATACACTGCTGGGTAGAGTCTTTCAGAGGCACTCAGTGGTAGGCTCCTGTCCTGTTTCCAGTTTTCTCCTTCTTTCAATGTCTATCCCATTTATCTTTCTGAGTGAGGATTGATCATCTTACCCAGGTTCTCCTTCTTGCTTAGCTCCTTTAGGTTACATATTTTAGTATGTTTATCCTATGTTATAGGTTTAGTATCCACTTATAAGGGAGTATAAACTGTGTGTCTTTCTGCTTCTGGGGTACCTCACTCAGGATGATTTTTTTCTAGATTCCATCATTTGCCTGCCAATCTCATGATTTCCTTGTTTTTTTATTGCAGAGTAGAAAAGTCATTCTGTAAATATACCACAATTTCTGTATCCATTCCTCTGTTAAGGTACATCTGGGTAGTTTCCAAGTTCTGGTTATTATAAATAAAACTGCCATGAATATGGTTGAGCAAATGTCCTTGTTGTATACTTGAGCATCTTTTGGATATATGCCTAGGAGTAGTATATGTGGATCTTGAAGAAGCGCTATTCCTAATTGTCTGAGAAAGTGCCAGATTGATTTCCAAAGTAATTGTACAAGTTTACATTCCCAAAAGATTTGTAGGAGGGTTCCCCTTCCTCTAGATCCTCTCCAGCATGCATTGTCACTTGAGATTTTGATCTTAGCTATTCTGATGGGTGTAATGTGAAATCTCAGGGTCATTTTGATTTGCATTTCCGTGATGACTAAGAATGTTGAGCATTTTTTTAAAAAATCTTTCTCTTCCATTCGATATTCCTCAACAGAGAATTCTATTTAGCTCTGTACCCCAATTTTTAGTTGGGTTACTTGATTTGTTGCTATTTATCTTCTTGAGTTCTTTATATATTCTGTATAGTAGCCCTCTGTCAGATATAGGGTTGGTGAAGATCCATTCCCAGCCTGTAGGTTGTCCTTTTGTTCTGATGAGAGTGTCCTTTGCTTTACAAAAGCTTTGCAGTTTCATGAGGTCCCATTTATTGACTGTTGGGAACCTGTGCTGTTGATCTTAGAGCACATGCTGTTGGTGTTATGTTCAGGAAGTTGTCTCCTGTGCCAATGAGTTCTAGGCTCTTCCCCACTTATTCCTCTAACCCATCTAGTGTGTCTGGTTTTATGTTGAGGTCTTTGATCCACTTGGACTTTAGTTTTGTGCAGGGTGATAAATATGGAACTTTGCATTTTTCTTCATGTAGATGTCCAGTTAGACCAGCACCATTTGTTGAAGATGCTGTCTTTTTTCCACTGAATGGTTTTGGCTGCTTTGTCAAAAATCAAGTATCCATAGGTGTGTGGATTTATTTCTGGGTCTTCTATTTGGTTCAATTGATCCACTATTGTGTTGCCATGCCTATACCATGCAGTTTTTATTAGTACTGCTCTGTAGTACAGCTTGTGGTCATGGATGGAGATTCCTCCAGATGATCTGTTGTTGTACAGGATTGTTTTGGAAATTCTGGGTTTTTTGTTTTTCCATATGAAGTTGAGAATTGTTCTTTCAAGATATGTAAATGATTGTGTTGATATTTTGATGGTCATTGCATTGAATATGTAGATTGCTTTTGGCAGAATGGCCATTTTCACTATGTTAATCCTCCTGATCCATGAGCAGGGGAGATCTTTCCACCTTCTGATATCTTCTAGAGAATTGAAGTTTGTTGTTGTTGTTGTTTTCAAACAGGTCTTTCACTTGCTTGGTTAGAGTCACACCAAGGTGCTTTATGTTATTAGTGGCTATTGTGAAGGGTGTTCTTTCCCTAATTTCTTTCTCAGCCCTTTTGTCTTTGGTATTCAGGAGGGCTTCCTTTTTTTGTTTGTTTGTTTGTTTGTTTGTTTGTTTCAGTTAATTTTGTATCTAGCCACTTGGCTGAAGGTGTTATCAGCTGAAGGAGTTCTCTGGTTGAATTTTTGGGGTCACTCATGTATACTATCATATCATCTCTGAATAGTGATACTTTGACTTCTTCCTTTCTGATTTGTATCCCCTTGATCGCCTTTAGTTGTCTTATTGCTCTAGCTAGAACTTTAATTACTATGCTGAAGAGATATGGAGAGAGAGGGCATCACTACCTTGTTTCTGATTTCAGTGGGATTGATTTAAGTTTCTCTCTATTGAGTTTGATGCTAGCTCTAGGTTTGCTGTATATTGTCTTTACTATGTTTAGGTATGTGCCTTGTATCCCTGATCTCTCCAAGACTTTAAACATGAATGGGTGTTGGATTCTGTCAAATGCTTTTTCTGCATTTAAGGAGATGATCATATAGTTTTCTCCTTCAGTTTGTTTATATGGTGGATTACATTGATGGATTTTCATATATTGAACCAACATTGCATGCCTGGGATAAAGCCTCCTTGGTCATAGTGGATATCTTGTTTGTTTTCTTGGATTGGGTTTCCAAGTATTTTAGTGAGTATTTTTGTGTCAGTGTTCACAAGAGTGATAGGTCTGAAGTTCTCTTTTTTCATTTGGTCTTTGTGTGGATTGTGGCTTCATTGAATGAGTTTGGTAATGATCCTTTTGTTTCTATTTTGTGGAATAGTTTGAAGTGAATAGGAGTTACCTCTTCTTTGAAGGTCTGGTAGAAGTCTGCTCTGGACCCTCTGGCCCTGGGCTTTTTTTTTTGGAGGGAGATTTCGATGATTGGTTCTATTTACTTGGGGGATATACAACTATTCAACTGATTTACTTGATCTTGATTTAATATTGCTTCATGAAATCTATCAAGAAAATTGTAAATTTTATATAGATTTTCAAATTTTATGGTGTATAGGCTTTTGTAGTAAGATCTAATGATTGTTTGGAACTCTAAGTGTCTGTTATATTCACCTTATTCACCTTTTTCTTTCTTATTTTTCTGATTTGGATAGTTTCTCTCTGTCTTTTAGTTAGTTTAGCTAAGGGTTTGTCTATCTTGTTGATTTTTCCAAAGAACAAGCTCTTAGTTTCATTGATTCTTTGAACTGTTTTATTTGTTTCTAATTTGTTGATTTCAGCCCTGAGATTGAGTATTTCCCGCCGTCAATTTATCTTGGGTGTGTCTGCTTCTTCTTCTTCTTCTTCTTCTTCTTCTTCTTCTTCTTCTTCTCCTTCTCCTTCTCCTTCTCCTTCTCCTTCTCCTTCTTCTTCCTCTTCTTCTTTTTTCTAGTGCTTGCAAGTGAGCCATTAAGTTGCCTGTATGGGATGTTTCAAATTTCTTCTTGAAGACATTTGCTGCTATGAATTTTCCTCTTACCATTGCTTTCATTGTGTCCCATATATTTGGGTATTTTGTGCCTTCATATTCATTGGAATTCTTTAATTTCTTTCTTTATTTCTTCCCTAAAGCAGCCATCATTGAGTAGCGAGTTGTTCAGTTTCCACGTGTGTATAGATTTTTTCCTATTTCTGTTGTTGAGGTCCAGCTTTAGTCCATGGTGGTTAGATAGGATACAAGAGATTATTTTAATCTTCTTGTATCTGTTGAGTCTTGCTTTGTGACCACCTATATGGTTTATTTTGGAGAAGGTTCCACGAGGTACTAAAAATAAGGTGTATTCTTTGAATTTGGGTGAAAAGTTCTATACACATCAATTAGGTCCATTTGATTTAGGACCTATGTAAGTGCCATTATTTCCCTATATAGCTTCGCTTTAGATGATCTGTCCCTTGGTGATAGTGGAGTGTTGAAGTCTCCCACTATTAAAGTGTTGGGATTGATGTGTGATTACAGATTTAATAACGTTTCATTTACAAATGTAGGTGCTCTTGCATTTGGGGCATAGATGTTCAATATTGTGATATCCTCTGGGCGGAATTTTCCTTGATGAGAATGAAGTGCCCTTCCTCATCCTTTTTGATTAATTTTGGTTGAATGTCTATTTTATTAGATATTAAGATAGCTACCATAGCTTGTTTACTGTGCCCATTGGCTTGAAAAACCTTTTTCCAGCCCTTTAGTCTGATGTAGTGTTTATCTTTGTTATAGAGGTGTGTTTCTTAGATACAACAGAATGTTGGATCCTGTTTCTGCAACCATTCTTTTAGTCTCTGTCTTTTTTATGGAGATTTGAGTCCATTGATGTTGATAGATAATAGTGACCAATGAATATGAGTTCTTTTTATTATGGAATTGTTACTGTGATTCATTGCTTCTTTTCTTTTAATTTTTTTTTGTAAAGTTATCTTTATCCTATGTTTTTTTGGGGGGGTGTAGTTGTTTTTGTTGGATTGGAGTTTTTTTTTCTAGTATCTTTTGTAGGGCTCGTTTGCTGTGTAAATACTTTCCAAATTTAGTTTTTCGTGAAAAATTTTGTTTTCTTCATCTATGTTGATTGAAAGCTTTGCTGGATAGAGTAGTCAGGGTTGGCATCTGTGGTCCCTTAAAGTCTGCATGACATCTGGCTTTCATAGTTTCTTTGAAAAGATTGGTGAGGTTTTGATAGGTCTGCCTTTATAAGTTACTTGGCCTTTTCCCCTTGCTGCTTTTAATATCTTTTCTTTGTTCTGTAGATTTACAGAGAACTACTTTCTCTGTAGAACTACAGAGAAATACTGGGTCCATCTTTTTCTGGTGTCTGAAGTATTCTTCAGGAAGATTAGAGAAGTCCACTGGTTTGAGAGTGGGTGGTTGTGTTTCTGCTGTGTCTAAGGGAGGAATGTCTGCAGGTACAGAAGAACAAATGTGGATGAGCAAGTGTGTGAGTATGCATGGAAATGTGCTTTAAAGGACAGGGTGCTGGTAAGTGTAGATGCCTGGAATGTGGGGTAAGGAGTGCGGTGGGGGGTGGGGAAGGAGGTGCTGCAGGTGCAGGTAGGGTTGTGGGTACTTGATGTGTTCGCAGGTGCAAGGTGTGTGAGCAGATTCCCTGAATACTTCAGTGGCCTACAGGCCTGTTTTTTTTTTTTAATTTATTTATTTTTATCTCAATCACAGGTTAGGTACTTTGAATCCCAGGAGTAGCCCCCTCCCTCATTCCCTCTTACCCTCCCACTCCTTCCCTCATCTCCCTCCTCCCCGCCCCCTCCAAGTCCACCAAAAGGGGAGGACCTCCTTCCCTTCCATCCAACCCCAGCTTATCCTGTCTCCTCAGGGCTGGCTGCAATGTCCTCCCCTGGGATCTAGCCAGTCTGTCACTCCCCGGCTTGTATGGGGGAGGGTCAAAGAGTCAGCCATCAAGATCAT
>JAQQSO010004852.1:0-12459 GCA_028658305.1 Pachyuromys duprasi | reverse complement strand
CCCATTGGGTATGTATGTATGGAGGGTCTAGGTCCAGTTCATGCATGGTTCTTCATTGGTGCTTCACTCTCAGGCAAGTCACTCTGGGCCTAAGTTAGTTGGGACCATTGGTATTCTTGCTGAGCTACTCTCTGGATTGTTCTATTCTTCTGGATTGCCCATTCTTCCTTTTTGCATTCCCTCCTGCCGATTAGTTCCCTTGATCCCCTGAATAGGTTGCTTCTACTTTTAGGATGTATTATGTACACACGTTTATGTATCTGTATGAAATCTAAGAACTACAAATGAGAGACATGGGAGTGTCCAGCCCTGTCAGGTGGTGTCACCCCTGAGCGGTTGGCTCTGGGCTGTATCAGAAAACAGAATGAGCAAGCCATGGAGAGCCATGCATTCTTCCATGGTCTCTGTTTCAGTTCTTGCCTCCAGGTTCCTGCCTTGACTTCCCTTAGTGACAGTGTCCCCCAACTCTTCTACAAGGCCCCCTATTATCTGCCCAATGTTTTGCTGTGGATCTCAGTTTCTGTTTCGATCCGTTGCTGGGCAGAGGACAGCCATGCTAAGCTCCTGTGGGCAAACACAGAAGAGCATCATCAATAGTGTCAGGCTTGGCCCTGTCGCATGGAGTGGGTCTCAGGTAGAGCCAGACTTTGCTTGTTCCTGCTCCATGTCTGCTCCTAATCCCTGCATATCCTTAGCCAGGGTAAGATCTGATTGGAAGTTTTTGTAGGTGGTTTGGTGTTCCCCTCTCTTCACCAGGAGTCCTGTCTGCTTAGAGGGTGGCCTCTCCCGTCTCTATGACTCCTGCCATCATGGGTTTCAGCTAGACTCATCCCCTTATCCTCCCAAGAACTCACCCTGTTGCAGATCCTTAACTTTTCTAAGAGATGCCCCTGCCCATGGTTCCTCCTCTTTCTGCAAACCCTCTGTCCTCTCAGCTCCCACCCTGGATACAACTGATCCCTGTAGTAGAGGGGATAGGGAGGATAATAGGGGTGTGGATCAGGTATGGTGAGAGCTGGGAGTGGGAAGGGATGGGAGGACTGGGAGAGTAAACAGAAACAGTTGAAAGAGCCTCTCTGAGACAGGGGTGGCTCCTAGGATTCTATGGGAGTGACCCTAACTGAATGTCCTAGCAGCAGAGGAAATGGAACATGAAGTCCTCACCTACTGAAACCACAGGGAACTTCCAGTAGTTAGAGGGTGACAGCAACCTAACCATAAATTATATAACCCAAATTTAGTCCTGTCTATAAAAATTTAAGTATAAAAATGGATCAGAGTTTCAGTGAATAGCAATCCAATGACTGGCCTGACCTGAGACCTACAGGTGTAACCATTAGTGACACTATGCTGTGCTTGAAGACAGGAGCCTAGCATAACTGCTTTCTGAGAGGCTTCAGCAGCAGCTGGTAGAAACAAATGCAGAGACCCCCAGTCAAATAATACTCCAAGATTGGGGAGTTTTGTGGAAGAGAGGGAGGAGAAATTTACGGATTCAGAGGAGTCAAGGACTCCAGAAAAAGAGCTAGAGAGTAAACTAACTTGTTCCGTGGTGCTCACAGAGACTAGACAGAACTACCAAACAAATTTCTTGCATGGGCCATGCCTAGACCACCCTATTCATATATACACATGTGCAGCAGGGTCACTATGTTGGTCCCCTCATAATGGAGTAGGGGCTGTCTCTGTCTCTGTTCCATGACTTTGGTTCCCTTTCCCCTAGCTGGGCTGCCTTCTCTGCCATCACTGGGAGACATGCTCTTAGTCTTCCTGAGAAGGGAAATGTCAGGGTGGGTTGGGACCCCTTGGGAGACTTCCTTTCCTTGTATTAAGGGGAGGGAGGAGTAAGGTAGTGATTCAAGTGTGGGACTGGGTGGAGAGGGAAGATGGGCCTGGTGTCAGGCTCCAAAGTGATTAAATTTGTAAAAAGGAAAGGAAAGAAAAAGGAATGCTATAACAGGAAAGTTCAGACATGTACATGGTTGACTTTAAAGTCTCAACATAGCTCAGGCTGCCCTGGCACTTGTAAATCTACTGTAGCTTCCCAAGTAGCTGGTGTTATATGTCTGTGCCTTTAGGACTATCTCCAATTTAGCTGCTGAGAACATTAAGAGTTTAGAATATTTCTTGTCTCTTGAAAACCTAGACCATCTCCCTTCTGTTTTGCAGAATTAAAGGCTAGCTATGGGTCAAGATAATTAAAAACTGTTTTTAAAAACTTTTTTCTCAATAGCCAGTTATTACTTTTCTGGGTCACCAATAGGACTCACCAGGTAAAGGTATTCCAAAAAAAAGGAGATTCCTGAACCATGTGCATTGACAACCAGTTGTGGCTCCATGACCCACATATGACATAAAATGTGGTTTTAAAAAGTATAACTAATTCTTGCTCTGGATGTGTTGATGAGGCTTAGGGTGCTGTCATGGGAGCAAGGAAGAGGGCTGCAGGTCCATCTCCACACACAGCAGAGATTTGATCCTTTGCTGCTTTGTCTTCTTCTGTTCCTTCTCTCCTCAAGTGTTTGAATTTAAGAGACCGAATCAGAGTCCTTTGCATATCAAAAGGAAAAGAAGTGTCTCACTTAGTAAAATTCTAGTCTCCACCACCTGTTTTTTCAAATAAAGAGGTATGGACACATAGCCCTGGTTTGCCTCAAAGTCACCCTTGTAGAGGAACTTTAATGCAGCCTCATAGTTGTCCTGTTCACATCCAAAGATCTTTTAGGTCTTTGTGATATGGCTGGAATACAGACACACCCTTAGTAAACATATTTAATCTCAAACAAGGTTGTAAATTTGAAAGAAGGACAAAGGGAGGAATCAAAGAAAGATGGGTCTGTGTAGGATAAAGAGGATATTTAAGAGCAGTGCAGGCAGGGAGGGAACTCAGAGAGCTGAGAATGAGGTCGTGGAGTTTGGCTGTGTTAAGACATGAGTTAGTACAGTCCAGACAGGGAGTTGAAGCCGTAGAATAAGAAAGAGACAAATTATTAGAACAAATGCTAGAGTTATTGGCCAATAACAGCAGTTCAGTGAGAAACCCAAAGACATACTGAATCACTCAACATGGAAAGGAGTTTAAGCCAGAAGAGCCTAGAGTAACCAGCAAGCCAGAGTTTTTGTTTGTTTGTTATTGTTTTTTTCTCATTTTAATTTATTTTTTATATTAATCACAAGTTATATACTTTCTATCCAAGCCGTAGCCCTGTTGCTCATTCCCTCCCAATCCCACCTCCCTCTCTCATCTCCTCCCTGTCCCTTTCCAAGTCCACTGATAGGGGGGGACCTCCTCCCCTTCCATCTGACCCTAACTTATCAGGTCTCTTAAGGACTGGCTGCAATGTCCTTCCTTTTCTGTGGCCTAGCAAGGTTGCTCCTCCCTGGGGGCACTGGGGCGAGTCAAAGAGCTAGCCATTGAATTCATGTCAGAAATAGTCCCTGTTCTCCTTAATAGGGTACCCACTTGGATACTGAGCCAACATGGGCTATATCCAAGCAGGGGTTCTATGTTATATCCATACATGGTCCTTGGTTGGAGAAACAGTCTCATAAAAGACACTTGTGTCCTGGTATATTTGGTCCTTGTGGAGTTCCTGTCCTCTCCATGTCTTACTAACTCCCCCTTCTTTGATATGATTCCCTGCACTCTGCCAAAGGATTGTTTATGAGTCTTCGTATCTGCTTTGAAACACTGCTAGGTAGAATCTTTCGGAGGCCCTCTATGGTAGGCTCCTGTCCTGTTGTTTGTTTTCTCCTTCTTCCAATGTCCATCCCATTTGTCTTTCTAACCGAGGATTGATCAGCTTACCCCGGGTCCTCTTTCTTGTTTATCTTCTTTTAGGTGTATAGACTTCAGTATGTTTATCCTATCTTATAGGTGTATATAAGTGAGTATATATCATGTGTGTCTTTCTGCTTTTGGGATACCGCACTCAGTATGATCCTTTCCAGGTCTCACCATTTGCCTGCAAATTTCATGATTTCCTCATTTTCAATTGCTAAATAGTATTCCATTGTGTAAAAGTACCACAATTTCTGTATCCATTCCTCAACTGAGGGATATCTGGATTGTTTCCAGGTTCTCGCTATTATGAATAAAGCAGATACAAACATAGTTGAGCAAATGTCCTTGTTGTGTACTGGAACATCATTTGGATATAGGAGTGGTATAGCTGTATCTTGAGGAATCACTATTCCTAATTGTCTAAGAAAGCGCCAAATTGATTTCCAGAGTGGTTGTACAAGTTTGCATTCCCACCAGCAATGGAGGAAGGTTCCCCTTTTCCACAACTTCTCCAGCATGTGTGGTCACTTGAGTTTTTGATCTTAGTCATTTTGATCGGTGTAAGGTGAAATCTCAGGGTCGTTTTGATTTGCATCTCCCTGATGGCTAAGAACATTGAACATTTCTTTAAGTGTTTTTCTGCCATTCCACAATCCTCTACAGAGAGTTGTCTGTTTAGCTCCGTACCCCACTTTTTAACTGGATTACTTTATTTGATGCCTTTTAACTTCTTGAGTTCTTTATATGTACTGGAAATTAGACCTCTTCAGAGAATTGAAGTTTTTCTCAAAGAGGTCTTCACTTGCTTGGTTAGAGTCTTCCCAAGGTACTTTAGTGGCTATTAAAGTTAATAATATGTTATTAGTGGCTATTGTGAACGGTATTGTTTCCCTAATTTCTTTCTTGGCTTTTCTTTCTTTGGTATACCTGAGGGCTTCTGATTTTTTTTGTTGTTGTTATTGATTTTGTATCCAGCCACTTTGCTGAAAGTGGTTATCAGCTTTAAGAGTTCCCCTGCGGGGAGTGACAGACTGGCTAGATCCCAGTGGAGGACATTGCAGCCAGCCATGAGGAGACAGGATGAGCTGGGGTTGGATGGAAGGGGAGGAGGTCCTCCCCTGTTGGTGGACTTGGAGGGGGCGGGGAGGAGATGAGGGAGGGTTGGGGAGGGTGGGAGGAGATGAGGGAGGGTTGGGGAGGGTGGGAGGGAATGAGGGAGAGGGCTACGCATGGGATGCAAAGTAGCTAACCTGTGATTGATAACAAAAAAATAAAAAGAAATTAATTAAAAAAAAAGAGTTCCCCTGCAGAAATTTTGGGGTCGCTCATGTATTCTATCATATCATCTACAAACAGTGAAACTTTGACTTCTTCCTTTCTGATTTCTATCTCCTTGGTCTCCTTTAGTTGTCTTATTGCTCTAGCTAGGACTTCAAGTACTATGTTGAAGAGATATGGCGACAATGGAGTCAGCCTTGCCTTGTCCCTGATTTCAGTGGGATTGTTTTAAGTTTCTCTCCATTGAGTTTGATGTTGGCTATGGGCTTGCTGTATATTGCCTTTACTATGTTTAGGTATGGGCCTTGTATCCCTGATCTCTCCAAGACTTTAAACATGAATGGATGTTGGATTTTGTCGAATACTTTTTCAGCATCTAAGGAGATGATCATGTGGTTTTTCTCTTTCAGTTTGTTTATATGGTGGATCACATTGATGGATTTGCGTATATTGAACCACCCCTGCATGCCTGGGATGAAGCCTACTTGGTCATGGTGGATGATATCTTTTATGTGTTCTTGGATTAGGTATACAAGTATTTTATTCAGTAGTTTTGCATCAATGAGTTTGTTAATGTTCCTTCTGTTTTTATTTTGTGGAATATTTTAGAGAGAATTGGAGTTAGCACTTCTTTGAAGGTCTGGTAGAATTCAGCACTGCATCTATCTGGCCCAGGGCTTGTTTTGGAAGGGAGACTATTGATGGCTGCTTCTATTTCCTTGGGGGATATAGGTCTATTCAATTTATCTACCTGATCTAGACTTAATTTAGGTAGATAGAATCTATCAAGAAAATTGTCCATTTCAATTAGATTTTCAAATTTTGTGGCATATAGCTTTTTGTAGTAAGACCTCATGATTGTTAGGATTTCCTCAGTGTCTGTTGTTATGTCCCCCTTTTCATTTCTGATTTTGCTGATTTGGATTGTTTCTCTCTGCCTTTTTGTTAGTTTGGCTAATATCTTGTCTATTTTGTTGATTTTCTCAAAGAACCAGCTCTTTGTTTCATTGATTCTTTGAATAGTTTTATTTGTTTCTAATTGATTAATTTCCTCCCTGAGTTTGATTATTTCCAGCCATCTGCTCCTCATGGGTGTATCTGCTTCTTTTTTTTCTAGGGCTTTCAGTTGGGCCATTAAGTTGCTTGTATGAGATGTTTCAAATTTCTTCTTGAAGGCACTTAGTGTTATGAACTTTCCTCTTAACACTGCCTTCATTGTATCCTATAGGTTTGGGAATGTTGTGTTTCCATTTTCATTGAATTCTAGGAAGTCTTTAATTTCTTTATTTCTTCCCTCACCAAGCTGTCCTCGAGTAGCAAGTTCTTCAGTTTCCAAGTATGTGCATGCCTTTTGCTGTTTCTGTTGTTGCTGACATCCACCTTTAGACCATGATGGTAAGATAGTATACAAGGGATTATTTCTATCTTTTTGTATCTGCTGATGCTTGCTTTGTGACCCACTATGTGGTCTATTTTGGAGAAGGTTCCATGAGGTGCTGAAAAGAAGGTATACTCTCTTGATTTTGGATGAAAAGTTTTGTAGACATCTATTTGATCCATTTGATTTAGGGTCTCTGTGAGTGCCCTTGTTTCCCTGTTTTGCTTCTGACTGGATGATCTGTCTCTTGGTGAGCGTGGAGTGTTGAAGTGTCCCACTATTAAAGTGTTGGGATCTATGTGTGATTTAAGTTTAATAATGTTTCTTTTATAAATTAGGTGGTGTTGTATTTGGGGCATAGATGTTCAAAATTGTGATGTCCTCCTGTTGGAATTTTCCTTTGATGAGAAGGAAGTGCCCCTCCTCATTTTTTTTATTAGTTTTGTTTAAAAGTCTATTTTATTAGATACTAGGATTGCTACCCCAGCTTGTTTTCTGGGTCCGTTTGCTTGAAATACATTTTTCCAGCCCTTTACTTTGAGGTAGTTTTATCTTTGTTACATAGGTGTGTTTCTTGGATGCAGCAGAATGTTGGATCCTGTTTCTGCAACCATTCTGTTAGTCTTTGTCTTTTTATTGGAGAGTTGAGTCCATTGATGTTGATAGATAATAGTGACCAATGACTGTTACTTCCTTTTATTGTGGAGTTGATGGTCTTACTATGATTCATTGCTCTTCTTTTTCCTCTTTTAATTTTTGCTGGGAGATTGTCTATATCCTATATTTTCCTTGGTGTAGTTGCTTTTGTTGGATTGGAGTTTTCCTTCTAGTATCTTCTGTAGGGCTGGGTTGCTGTGTGGATATTGTTTAAATTTTGTTTTGTCATGTAATATTTTGTTTTCTCCATCTCTGTTGATTGAAAGCTTTGCTGGGTATAGTAGACTTGGTTCGCATCTGTGATCCCTTAAAGACTGCCTGACCTCTGCCCAGGCCCTTCTGGCTTTCATAGTTTCTGATGAGAAGTAAGGTGTGATTCGGATCGGTCAACTTTCATATGTTACTTGACCTTTTTCCCTTGCTGCCTTTAATAGTTCTTTCTTTGTTTTGTAGGTTTAGTGTTTTGACTATGATGTGATGTGAGGTATTTCTTTTCTGGTCTAGTCTATTTGGTGTTCTGTAGGCTTCTTGTATGTTTATGGACATCTCATTCTTTAAATTAGGGAATTTTTCTTCTATGATTTTTCTTAAATCCAGGTCCTTGGTTCCTGGGTCTTCTTTTTCATGTATTCATATTGTTCTTAGGTTTTGTCTTTTCATGGCGTCGTTGATTTCTTGAATGCTTTGTGTTTGGGATTATTCTGATTTTATTTTTTCTTTGAGTGAGGAATCCATTTCAGCAAGTTTATCTTCAGCTCTCTCTTCCATCTCTTTATTCTATTGGTGATGCTTACCTTCGTGGTTCCTGATCTTTTCTCTAAGTTCTCCAGTTCCAGGTTTTTCTCTGTTTGTGTTTTCTTTATCGATTCTAATTCTCTTTTCATGCTTTGCACCATTTCCTTCATCTGATTGAATGTGGCTCCTATTTTTGTATTTGTTTCCTCTCTATATGTTTCTAATTGTTCCTCTACATGGGCCATTATATTCTTTTGCATTTCTTTGAGAACACTGTTCGTTACCTCTTTTTGTTCTTGAATTACCTGGATAATCATAGCTTTAAATTCATTTTCCTGAGTTTATGCTGAATTAAAATATGCATTAGTTTTAGGTGTTACTGGTGGTGCCATGGTGTCCTGATTTTTGTTGGGTGAGTTCTTGTGCCGACCTTTCGTCATTGCTTATATATAATCTTCACTGTTTCTTTCTCAAGTCTGACCTTTTGACTGGAACCCTCTTACTCTGGTGTCTGTAGAATTCTTCAGGAAGTTCAGTGGGTACCAGTGATTTGAGAGTGTGTGTTGTTGATTCAGTTCTTCCTGGGAAACAGGATCGCTGTTGTTGTAGGGCCCACAGTTCAATCCCTTGGTCACTGTAGAGAAAATGTTCTGCAGCTCAGAAGCAGTGTCCTCCTGGTGCTGCCATCTTATCCCGCTTCCAAGGACCTGGTCTTAAATGAATCACCAACCAGGACCTTGCCAACAGCTAAATTTTTTTGCCCTCTCATGCAGCAGGCACTTCTACACTGTGTCCCCACTCAGTCTGCAGCTCCACCCTTTGGAATGCTGTCCTGCTTGAGGCCAAATTTCTTGACTGAGCAGATAAACTCAGTCCTGGTTTGGTTGAAGTCTGAGAAACATAGCCTTGGAACAACTCTCCTTGGTCTCCTTCCTTATTCATACTGCAGTCTATAATCCATTTGGCTCTCTCTAGTCAGTGACCATCTCAGAAAATGGGCCTCTTCTCAGCCTGTTGCCCAAGGGACTTCCCCATTCCTTCCCACTGCTGCCACCTATTAATTTCTACCTACCACCTGTCTTTCTTTAAGATGAGTGTCTTGGATCTCACTATATAAACAGGGCTGGCATCTTAATCACAAAGATCCCCCTTGCCATGCCTCCTGAGTGCTGGGATGAAAAGTATGGTCCACAAACTAACCTTGTTTATCCTTTCTTGATGGTGAAGGATCTGCTAAGCCTCAAACCTTCCTGGCTGTGACTCTTCAATCTTGATGCCACAACCCTGCCCCATCTGTCTAGGCCGTCTGAAACCTCACTCTGGTCCCAAGTCACTGGAGGTCCCATTGTGAGTTCTTCCTACTTCTGAGTGTACAGGAGCAAGAAAAACAGAACAAAGAAGCCACACAGCTTCTCCTTACTACAGTCCAGCCTCACCATCAATTGCTCCAGGATTTCTGTACAACACAGAGCTCAAGTCTATTCCTTGGATGGAGAACCAAAGCAGTGTAGCTGGCTGGGTGTGGTGGCACACACCTTAAATGCCAGAACTGGGGAGGCAGAGGCAGAGGCAGAGGGATCTCTTCTCCAGGACAGTCTGGTCTACAAATCCAGTCCAGGATGGTCAGTGCTTTGTTAAACATAGAAACCCTGTCTCAAACAAAACAAAACAAAACAAAAAACAGAATAGAGTAGAATAGAAAGGAATGGAATAGAATAAATAGAAGAGAATAGAAAAGAAAACAATAGCATATTGTCCACCACCCTGGGGTCTCCCAGGCACTCCTTTACTTGAAATTTTTTCTAGAGCCAACCCTTTGGCAGAGTGCAGGGAATCATATGAAAGAAGGAGGAGAGGACATGGAGAGGACAGGAGCTCCTCAAGTACCAAATAGGTCAGGGCACAGGGGTCTTTTAGGAGACTGTCTCTCCAACCAAGGACCATGTATGGTTATAACCTAGAACCCCAATTGTATGTAGCAAAATGTAGCTCAATATCCAAATGGGTACACTAGTAAGGGGAACAGGGACTATTTTGGACATGAACTCAATGGCTGGCTCTTCAACCTCCCCCCCAACCCCCCGAGGGAGGAGCAGCCTTGCTAGGCCACAGAAAAGGAAGGACATTGCAGCCATTCCTGAAGAGACCTGATAAGCTAGAGTTAGAAGGAAGGGGAGGAGGCCCTCCCCTATCAGTGGACTTGGAAAGGGGCAGGGAGGTGATGAGCGAGAGAAGGTTGGGATAGGGAGGGAATGCGGGAGGGGGCTATGGATGGGATACAAAGTATATAACCTGTGATTAATATAAAATAAAAATGTTAAAAAAAGAAATGGATATCACTTAAAAGTTTTTGTAAGGCTTATGACACTGTCAATAGAACAAAAAGACAGACACACAATGGGAAAGGATCTTCAACATCCCCACATCTGACAGAAAGCGAATATCCAAAATATACAAGGGCCTAGATAAGTTAAACACAAATAAACAAAATAAGTCAATCAAAAAGGGGGCACAGATATGGGGCGCATTCAAGGTGGTTTGGCCTATGAGTGGACTGGGGGAAGGGCAAGGGAGGAGAAAAGAGAAGAAGGTTAGGGTTTTGAGGGGATGATGAAGGGGGCTACAGCTAGGATACAAAGTGAGTAAATTGTGATTAATAAAAATAAATTAATAAAAAAGGGCACAGAGCTTAACAGAGAAGTCTCAAGAGAGGAATCTAGAATGGCTGAGAAGCACTTAAATAAATCCTCAGAGTCCTTTGATATCAGGGTAATGCAAATTAAATATTCTTGGCAAGGTGGCACTCACGGGTAAACCCAGCACCCTCAGAAACAAAGGCAGGTAGATCTCTCTGAGTTCCAGGTCACCTTGGTCTACAAAGGGAGATCAGGACAGCCAAGGATACACAGAGAAACTCTTTTACAAAAAGCAACCAACCAAACAGACAAATAACTCCCCCCATCCCAAAACTAAAAAACCAAGTATGGTAATTTGGTCTGCTCTTTGGGGTCTCCCTAGCACTATGAACCAGACCCTGAGTCAGTCTCCAGTCCAGAGAGAGAAGGCAGAAGAGGAGAGAAAGCAGCAATTGACTGAATGTTGTGGGGAGACATGGCAAGAAGCCAATGAGAACAAATGTCAGCTATGTGTAGAGTTGGAACTTCAAGCCTTATCCTGCTTCTATGCTTCAGCCTAAGCCTCAGCGAAACATCCAATAGAAGACCCTATTTATCATTTTTAATACATGTTCTATCATGTGAGGGTTGAAGAGCCACATGTGAATGACAGTGGCCATGTTGCAGACATCTTTTTTTTTTTTTCTTCAAGGCCTTTACTTGGTGAGCCAGCATGGCAGATGCAGAAGTGTAATAATTGCTTTTTTGGGGAGAAAAGTTTCTACAAAATATTGTAATCACCTGGAATAATGTCTGACTTTAATCCGAGGACACAGAAGGCAGAAACAGGAAGACATCTGTGAGTTCCAGCCTAGCTATGTCTATATATCACTTTCCAGGATGGCTAGATCAGCAATGAAAATGCCTTTCTCAAAATAACAAATATGTGTTTATGTAAGTATATACACATATAAAAAAACATTTCATCCTCTTCCCCAGAACTTCCCCACATCTGTAACCACTCAACATTAGGTTGTTTAATTGTCATAAAAATACATGAGTATGGACCTCTCCAAGATGGTGGCCCCAGGAGGACACTGTGTCTGAGGAGTAGGACAGCAGTGTTGGCGCACTGACCAGAACGCTGATATCTGGGACCTAAAACACCAGCATTTGTGATTGCCAGGTGAGCAGAATTCCTATGGTGAGGAAATCAAGTGGGAAAGTCCTAGAGACACCCAGTTATTCCCTGGAAAAACACATGGCGACTGGCTGTGCACAGCCCTTGTCTGAATGCGCAGCTTCCCTAGGTACCGCCAGCCACCGGGACAGGGACACACACAATCTCCCAGCTAGGCTGAGGCACCCCAGAGACCATTCCAGTCTGGGTGCATCAGCTGTGCACAAGGGCTAACCCTGATCTAACCATGCAGCTTCCTACCACCCCCACCAGCTGCCCTCTACCCTGGAGCCTCCAGCCACTCCGACAGGCGCCATCTTTGACAGGGACTCAGAGTTCCTGGTCTAGACTGATACCAGTCCAGACCTGGGAGAAAAGGTGGGCACACATCTACTAGCTCTGTTCGGAACGTGCACCTTCTTGAGGCCTGCCAGTCACCACATCCGAAAGGGACACACAGTTTCCGGTCCAGACTGAGGCACCTCAGATACCAGGCCTGACCTGGGAGAAATGGTGGGCACACATCTGCTATCCGTGAGCAGAACACGCGCTTCCCACGGTGAAGATTCAACCAGCCACCATCCCTGACAAGGACACATAGTAACTGGTCCACGTTAAAGTGTCCCCTGATACCATCCCAGACTGGGGTGCACAGCCCCTAGCTCAGAAGGAGGTGCCCACAGTGCCACCCACTGACCTCAGATTCCAGCCTGCTGAACCCGCCATAATGTGAAGAACACTGGGATTCCAGGAAACCTGCGCAGGCGCTTCTCGAAGTCTGTGCTTGCTAAATGTGCTAGCGCTCTCATCCCCTCCTAAGCTTGCTCCCAAA
>JAQQSO010004851.1:0-12459 GCA_028658305.1 Pachyuromys duprasi | reverse complement strand
CAAGTTGTTCAGTTTCCATGTATGTGCAGGCCTTTTGCTGTTTCTGTTGTTGTTGACGTCCAGCTTTAGACCGTGATGGTCAGGATACAAGGGATTATTTCAATCTTCTTGTATCTGCTGAGGCTTGCTTTATGACCAACTATATGGTCTATTTTGGAGAAGGTTCCATGAGGTGCTGAAAAGAAGGTAAACTCTTTTGATCTAGGGTCCATTTGATTTACGGTCTCTGTGAGTGCCCTTGTTTCTCTGTTTTGCTTCTGATCGGATGATTTGTCCCTTGGTGAGAGTGGAGTGTTGAAGTCTCCCACTATTAGGGTGTTGGGATCAATATGTGATTTCAGTTTTAATAATGTTGGATTTACATATGTAGGTGGTCTTGTATTTGGGGCATAAATGTTCAAAATTGTGATGTCCTCCTGTTGGAATTTTCCTTTGATGAGAAGGAAGTGCCTCTCCTCATCTTTCTTGATTAACTTTGGTTGAAAGTCTATTTTATTAGATACTAGGATTGCTACCCCAGCTTGTTTTCTGGGTCCATTTGCTTGGAAAATGGTTTTCCAGCCTTTTACTCTGAGGTAGTGTTTATCTTTGTTGCATAGGTGTGTTTCTTGGATGCAGCAGAATGTAGGACCCTGTTTCCACAACCATTCTGTTAGTCTGTGTCTTTTTATTGGAGAGTTGAGTCCATTGATGTTGATAGATAATAGTGACCAATGACTGTTATTTCCTTTTATTGTGGAGTTGGTGTTCTTACTATGATTCATTGCTTTTTTGTTGTTGTCTTTGGGAAATTGTCTGTATCCTATTATTTTATTTTATTTTATTTTGGTTTACTTGTTTTCGTTGGACTGAAGTTTTCCTTCTAGTATCTTCTGTAGGGCTGGGTGGCTGTGTAGATATTGCTTAAATTTAGTTTTATCATGGAATATTTTGTTTTCTCCATCTATTTTGAATGAAAGCTTTGCTGGATATAGTAGTCTTGGTTGGCATCTGTGTTCCCTTAAAGACTGCATGACTTCTGCCCAGGCCTTTCTGTCTTTCATAGTTACTGATGAGAAATCTGGTGTTATTCTGATCGGTCTATCTTCACGTGTTACTTGACCCTTTTCCCTTGCTGCCTTTAATATTTTTTCTTTGTTTTGTAGGTTTAGTGTTTTGACCTTGATGTGACAAGAGGTGTTTATTTTCTGGTCTAGTCTATTTGGTGTTCTGTTGGCTTCTTGTATGTTTATGGACAATTTTTTTTAAGTTGGGAAATTTTTCTTCTATGATTCTCTTAAAAATATTTTCTGGTCCTTGGAACCTGGAGTCTTCTTTTTCATCTATTCCAATTATTCTTAGGTTTTGTCTTTTCATGGCATCCTTGATTTCTTGGATGTTTTGTGTTTGGGACTTTTGTGATTTTATTTTTTCCTTGAGTGAGGAATCCATTTCAGCAAGTGTATCTTCAGCTCCCAAGATTCTCTCTTTATCTCTTGTATTCTATTGTTGATGCTTACCTTTGAGGTTCCTGATCTTTTCTCTAAGTTCTCCTGTTCCAGGTTATTCTCTGTTTGTGTTTTCTTTATAGATTCTAATTCTGTTTTCACGCTTTGTATCGTTTCCTTTGTCTGATTGACTATGTCTCCTATTTTTTTCTTTGTTTCCTCTCTGTATGTCTTTAATTGTTCCTCTATGTGGGCAGTTATATTCTTCTGAATTTTTGAGGGCCTTGTTCATTTCCTCTTTTCGTTCCTCTAATATCTGCATAATCATAGCTTTAACATAATTTTCCTGTGTCTCCGCTGAATTAAAATCTCCATTGCTTTTGGGTGTTTCTGGTGGGGCCATGGTGTCCTGATTTTTGTTGGGTGAGTTCTTAAGTCGACCTTTGGCCATTTGTTTATATATAATCAAGGAACTGTTTGTGCTTTGAGGCTGAACTTCAGACTGGAATTGTCAATCTCTTTTGTCTGGAGTATTCTTCAAGAAGATCAGGGAGTTTCAGTTGTTTGAGAGTGTGTGTTGTTGCCTCAGTTGAACTCTGTTGTGGGATCTGTGTGCCCGGCTTTGTGCTCTGTGCTAGAAGCTGTGAACACTGCAGGCTGGTCACCCCTCTGGTCTGGCGGCTTGGCTCCTCACTCTGTGCCAGAGGCTGATTGTCTCAATTTGAGATGGCAGCTGGGGTACCGCTCTGATCTGGAGGCTCCACACTCTGACCTGGGCTTGCTGCTAAGGGCCCCCCCTCCACCCCGGTCTGGAGACTTGGCGCCTCCTTCTGGGCCAGGGGATATGCACCACCATCTGAGATGGTATTTGGGGGCACCTCAGTCTGGACCTGATACTATGTGTCCTGGTCCGGGGTGGCAGCACACAAGGGGAGTGTGCCCGCTCCATGCAGCCTGGTCTGTAGAGTGGAATCTGTGGCTTTCTCAGTCTGGCCCTGGGACACACACAAAGTCCAGGGAGGTTGCAGGGGTTGTTGAGATGAGTGTGGCCGCAGGATGCAGCCTGGTCTGGAATGGTACCCAGGGCCTTCTCAGTCTGGCCTGGAGACTGTGTGACCCAGTCTGGAATGGTGGCTATTGGCACCCAGGGTTGCTGCTAGTTCAGATCAGGGCTGTGTGCATGCAGCCAGTCACCCGGAGTTTTTCTGGGGAATAACTGGATGTCCCTAGGACTTTCCCACTTGATTTACTCACCATAGGAATTCTGCTCATCTGGCAATCACAAATGCTGGTGTTTTAGGTCCCAGAGTTCAGTCTCCTGGTTGCTGCACTGTCACTGCTGTCCTACTCCTCAGACATGGTGTGCTCTTGTTGCAGCCATCTTGGATCCCCTCAGGTTATGTTCACATTAATCTTTAAGCAAGGAAATGCTACACATTTGCCCACATCCCAATCTAATGGAAATAATTCCTGAATTAAGACTGTCTCTTCCCAGATAAATCTAGTCTTGTGTCACACTGACAAAAACTAACTAGCAAAGAAACCCAAAACAAAGTTCCAAGAACCTGTTGTATAGCTTTCATGCTAATTCAATATGGGCATACAGATAAAGATGACCATCATCATTCTACATAGTCTGGCTGCACTCAGCATATGTATTCTCTGTCTAGAACAATACCAGTGGAGGAAATGCATGTGTGTGATATTAAGGCAATTTCATGTCCTCCCCAAAACATGTTGGAATTTAATCACCAAGGAAAACTACTAAGAGGTGAAATGTTCCAAGTGGAGACGAGACATGATGTCTTCACGGTCACATGTAGCTATGAACCATGAGTGTGTGTTGAGTGTTGTCCTGCATCACTCTCTTCCACCCTTCTCTTTACTTTTCCATCACTTGCTAATTCAGAAAGATGTCTAGGATTGTGATAGGCATCCTTATATTTGAGTTCTTACCATTTAGAACTATGAGCAACACATCCCTGCTAAGTACAAATCACATTTGCATAGGTATTCTGTTACAGGAGCACAAAGCATAGTTACAGTATGTTTCTGGGTTTTTGTTGTTGTGTATGGAAGTCCTTTCTACCAGGATAGAATAGAAATGTCAAAAGACAAATGACTGTAACTCAAGGAGCTCCTCTCTCTCTCTCTCTCCCTCTCTTTCGTTTTCTCTATCTACTATTGATTTATCTTTGACTTTCTTTTTCATTCAATATTAAGCATGTTATATGTAATATAGGCACTTTATCCTAAGACAAGCTTTATGGTACATGAATTTACCACTTGTTTAAACTATGCCAGGCTAAGCTGTGATGCTCAGTAGTTCAAGTACGTTTAACCTATACTCTCAACTTATAATAGGTATATCAGCATGCAATTGTATTATAAATTGGGGTATATACATGTATGTGAGTATATCTGTGCATATACATATATGTATGCATATATGCAAGTAAAAAAGTATTTGTACATAAAGCTAAGTATTTATATGTCATGAGTATTTTCCTTTTTCGGGTATGAAGTTACATTTTAAGGAAACTAACATGTTTGAATCTACTGACTTGGTAAGAGCCAGAATCCTGAGCCAAACCTACACTTCTGAGCCCTCCCACCTCCTCCATTTCCTTCCTGACATTTTGCCTTGGCTCTTTATATCATTTCTCTCACACAGATTTCAATCCTCATAATTTCTTCTTGCGTCATCTCTTTAGTGTTTCCCTCCTTTTTAGCCCCCCCCCCCGTGGTGATTAATATTCATGGTTACCTTCACTGAAGTTGTAATCAAGTGGAGGATAGCACTAGGTGTTGCTTGGGAGGCTAACAGAGGTGTGAAGACTCTCCTTGAATGAGGGCAAAACTATCCCACAGACTGGGGTCTTGGAGTGAATGAAAAGGGAAAGGGGGTTAGCCAGCTGAGAAGCAGCATTCTTCTCTACACTTCCCAGTTGTGGACACAATGTGACCAGCGACCTCAAATCCATTCTCCCCACATTGCCTTATTCCCACATTGAACTGTAGCACAAATGTGGAACTACTCAAGACTTTCATAAGATACTCCAATTGGATACTGCCAAGTTAGGATCATCATTTGAGGATATTTCTGCTTCTCTGTGGTGGTAGATGAACTGAAAAATACAAATAATACTTTTTCTTATCAGTTTTCATTAGTGTTTGTGTGTTTAATATGTCATGCATGATGACGCCTTGTCTACTGTGGCACAGAGAGCAAAAGGGCTGGACACTCCTACCTTAGACTATCAGCAAACCTTTCCTTCTTTTAGTTGCTTTTCTGAGCATTTTGTGCTACTCAGTGAGAAACGCAACTATCATGCCTCTAACTACATTTCTAAATGTTTTTCCTCCTGCAAACAATGATTTCTTAGTGAGATTTTAAAGATCATTTGCATTAATGTCATGTTTCTTTAGGAAGCTACCTCCTGAGCACTAGTTCAGTTCTGCTGAGGAAGAAAAATGTCAATATGATCTATAGAACACCCGCCACATTGAGTTGTATAAGTTTTCTCCATGTTGAAACATTCTACCCAGCAAGGAAGCTCTTTAGGCAGAATGATAAACTACTCAAAATACCTCCAGGAAGTCCTTGAAACTCACTAGATTCACTAGGCCTCCCCTTGCCGGAGTAAGCAATGGAAAAAGGCTACAAAAAATTAAAAAACAAAAAGACTCTATGACAAGTCAAACCACTAGGAAGAAAACCTTGAGAGCAGATAAGCTTCCTGGAAGAAGCAAAAGCCCCCTGAACTGCCTAGAAAAATTTAAACCAACCAAGTCACCTGAAAAGGACATTTTCCAACGTATTGAGCTGACTACAGGCTGTGCAGTATGCTTCCGGTTTTCTGTTTTTGGTGAACTGTCACCAATGCTAGCTTTGATGATGCAGCTGTCTTTGAGTAACTTTTGAGTCATTTCTTCTCCTGCAAGTAACTCCTTACCCACATTCCTACAATTAGACCCAATAAAACTCATTGGCTCATCAAGTTGGATTTGATAGTTGGATTTGGTCTATTGTAGGATACATATATGTTGCATCATCCCAGGACAAGTTTTGTCACACAGCACATACACATACAAATAAAACAGAACACAGCAGTGTGCACTTACATCCTAGTACAACATCCTGGTGCTAAAAAAGAGACAAGTAGATCCCCAGGACTTGCTGGCCTGATGGAATAGTATATCTGGTACTTGTTCTAAAGTAGTGAAAAACCCTGTCTCAACAAACAGGCAAACAAACATGGTGCCTGTCAGGATGGCAAATCAGGTAAAGGTGCTACCAAGACTGAAAACTTGATTTTGATCTCCAGAACCAACATGGTGGAAGGAGACAACAGATTTCTTCCAGCTGTTGTCTGTCCTCCACATTCCTATTGTGGAATTAATGCTCTCTACCAACAAAATGATGATGATGATGATGATAGATAGATAGATAGATAGATAGATAGATAGATAGATAGACAGACAGACAGACAGACAGACAGACAGACAGACAGATAGATAGATAGATAGATAGATAGATAGGTAGGTAGGTAGATGTAATATTTTAAAGATAGAGAGTTCACACACAGAGACTAGAGTACTATTCAAGTTGTAATGAAAGTCTGCTTATAAGCTAAACATGCTCCTCTTCATTCATTCATGCTTCTCCACTTATTTTCTTTCTTGCTTGTTTCTACTAGAGGTTACACAATTTTGCCCTCTTAGTTTTGTGTAGTTGTCTTCTAGAATGCAGAGCTCATAAAAACATGGGCTTTTAATCTCTCTATTTCATTGGTATGTCATCCCTCTAACTTCTAGTGTATGACCAAGACAGGCTGAATAAACACATGAAACAAAAAGAGACACTCCTATGCCCAATTTTCTCCCTGTTATTATCTCCCTTTCTAGGAGGTATGCTTTAATTGGTCCTGACTCAAAGCTCTAAAGACTCCTCACTCATTTGTTAGCTCTTTTCTTCCAAATCACATCAATGCCTCTCAGATCCTCAAAAACATCTCATACAGTTACTCTCAGATGTTTCCAGTTTAAGATACTTTAGCTTAAACTTGTTAAATTTTTTTTTTTGCTTATTTTGTTAATAGCTAAGTCACAAGCACACACATGAGCCTATGCTTACACAAGGTCAGCCTCTCCTACCTCAGTCTTTGCCCTCCACACTTTGTCCTATTACAACTTCTGGGTAATAGTCCATATAAAGCACTTATCTCTTTGTTCCAATACTTTCTAGAACATGTCTAAGTTTTCTTTTTTTTCACAGTTAACACTTATTGTAAAAAAAAAAGAGTACACATTTAAATAATAATTAAAAAGTCCGATATAATAAATATATAAACCAGTTACACAATAACTTATGACCATTATCAAATACGCGCTGTGCAAAATTGCATGTTATACTCTCATATGACTGGCAGCACCCTGGGGTTGTTTACGTTAGCGTCGCCAAATGCAACTTAACAACTGTACCACACCTCTAGGTGATGCTGATTTTCAGCTCTATTACAATCTCATGGACTCACTTTTGTGTATACAGTCTGGACTTAACCAAAATGTCATGTCACAATTCCTGGCTGTATGAAGCGAAGTCTTCAGATCCACTGGGTGATAACTACAGAGGGGGCCTAGAAACTGTTTTCAACTGGTCAGGAAAGCATGATGTATACCTACATTTGAGGATAACGCACCCATGTTAAGATGAGAATGCTGTTTCTACTGAAGAATGCACCTAGCAATGATCATGAACACACAACATGGATTAAGAGCACCATGAGGTCAGCCCTGGCCATAGTGGCAGAAAGTGGTGGGGTAAATTGCTTGGTACCATTTCAGTTTCACGGTGAAAATGTGGGAATAAATGCCAGGGGGGAGTGGATGGCAAGACATGAAAGTGTCCTGAAATAGTGAGAGAGACACAGTAAAGCATGAAGATGTGTCTAGGATGCAATTCTGTATGAGAATTGTCTAATAAGAATGTTGAATAAGAGTCAAATAAATGCCCAACTCAGTTTTCACTGCCCAAATACCATTTATGAATGAAAATGGCACATTTCTCTTTCTTTGGTTCCCAGACCAATAACTTGATCTTGAGAGACTGCAGAGACACGGGTATTAACCTCTCTAAAACGTGTCTTCTAATTAGTAAGCTGTCCCAGCTATGTGTGATGTTCTCAGAGGAACTGTTCAGGGCCCAGGGGCTTGCAACATTGTTATTATGCATAAGGACAGGTGCTCCTTTTCATCATTATAACAACACTAATTTTTTTACTACCTGGAATTATTTCTGCAGCATGGAGAAGCAAGCTAAGAGCTTCAGCCCACAATAGCACCATGTACAGAGAGCTCTCCCCAGACAATCCATTTCCTTACTTAAGAGAGTTGCCAGGTATTTGCATTGAAAGTAAACATACTTTAAACTGAAACAACCAGCTGAAGTTGTTGGACAGATACCACTGCATGCCACATTTCATTTCTGAAATAAGAAAAATGCTCACTGACAGAATTTTTAAGTATGTCTATAAAACAGGTATTAATAATGAAAGAAAAAGATAAAAACACTCCTTGTCCCAAACAGTAATTACTCAATTAAGTATCAAATAACACACAAGCATATCACAGTTAATTGAGTCATTTGCTTTGTTCGTGCTACAACTCAGTTAAACACACCCAGATGTTTTACAGTTTCCCTCATATTACCAATGGGAGAAAGTATTCCTTAACCAGGTCAACTAAAATTAGACCTCTAAGCCACTTGTTCACGTTCTCATTCATTTACTTAGTGAAGGTGTTTGAAGGCCCACCACCTCCCAGGAACCGAGTTACATGGAATAAGACGATCCTTAAGGTAAATGCTTTTCTCCAATACAGTAAGGGCCTTGGGAAAGTGGTATTGTGAACAGTAGAGTTTGATTTAACGTTGCTTCAGAAAGCAAAAATAAGGATAAGCAAATCAAAATGTAACAGGTGCCTTTGCTGTGCAAGCAAAGGGGGGAGTTCTGCCTCCTTTTAAACGGGAGTCTTCTTGTCCAGTGAGGAATCAGCCTCCTCCATGACTCTAGCTTACAGAGTTTGAGGTTGACTTCACACCTTGGTGCTAAAAATGGTCCCAAGAGCCAGTATTTGCTAATCAGCATGTTCTCTCTGAGAATGATTATTTTATACTGACGATTATTTATTTGTTTACACTCTGTCTGCTCCCTCCCCACCCCATGTGTACCATGATTGATGTAGAGTTGATTTTCTCATTCTTTAACCATTCTGGCACCAGGTATCCGGCTCAGTCTGTCAGGAATAGTAGCGAGAACTGGTACTTGCAGCGTTGTGTCCCCACTGTACTGGAGATTTGACTTGAGCCACATTTATGAACCTTGGCACATCAGATTTATGTTGGGACTAGTGAAACAAAAAACAAAACAAAAAAGAACAACCATGCTTGAATTCCAACTCTGTGAAAACAAAAAAAAATGTAGAAATTACTCTTGAGCTTCCTGCCTACCCTGAGACAGTTTACAGTTGAACAAGGAAATAAAACATGATATAATGACATAAAACATGTTCATGATATCAGTAGATACAGTTCCTGGATAAATGTACTTCATGGATGACTTAACCTCTGGAATTAAGCTTAATTCCATGTATATAAATCTTTTCTCCACCTGGAGTCACACACACACACACACACACACACTCACACACACACACACACACACACTTTCTGTTGTATCCATTCTCTTCTAGACTATAAGATGTAAGTTGGTGGAGCCTCAGATTTGCATTAAGAACAGTCACCAGTTTGGTTTGCTATCACATCTCTGTATGTAGAATATGACAGGACAGAGTGCACACTTAATAATTATGCTTTTAAATATAAATATGTAGCTTTTTTTGACTAATCATGGCCCATTACAGCTCCAACACTTTGCTCATACATGTGCACACATGTACTTATCCACTGATGCTGGCATGATGGCTTAAACTCCCTTAGGATCATAACGCTTTACATTCAGTTGACCTCTGTTTCTGCACATGGGTTTTTCATCTTCTATGTCAGAGTCAGTAAACAGATGCTATTCTCTGAATGTGAAGTCCATCCCACTATGCACTGATGTATATGTATCAAGACTTCGTTCTTAACTGGTGGCATTGTTTAGGTGTAACTGGATGATTGTGAGGTTGTTAGATTATTATTATTATTATTAATTACAGTTTATTCACTATGTATCCCAGAAGTAATTCCCTCCCCCACCCAGTCCCAATCCCACCCTCCCTCCCTCATCTTCTCCCATGCCCCTTCCTCAGTCCAGTGATAGGGGAGGTCTACCTTCCCTTCCATTTGACCCTAGTCTATCAGGTCTCATCAGGACTGGCTTCATTGTCTTCCTCTGTGGACTGGTAAGGCTGCTCCACCCTCAGGTGGTGGTGATCTAAGAGTCAGCCCATGAGTTCATGTCAAAGACAGTTCCTGTTCCTATTATTGGGGAACCCTCTTGGACCCTGAGCTTCCATGGGCTACTTCTGTGCAGGGGTTCTAAGTTATCTCCATGCATGGTCTTTGTTTGAAATATCAGTCTCAGAAAAGACCCCTGTGCCCAGAGTTTTTTGGTTCTGTTGCTCTCCTCGTGAAACTTCTGTTCCTTCTAGGCCTTTCTATTTTCTCCTTCTTTCACAAGATTCCTTGCACTCGGGCCACAGTTTGACTATGAATCTCAGCATATGTTTTGATATCCTTCTGGGTGGAGTCGTTCCAAGGCCCTCTGTGATAGGCTCCTGTCCTGATCCCTGTTTTCTCCTTCCGATGGATGTCTGTCTCATTTGCCTTTTTGAAAGAAGTTTAGAGCCCTGAACTCATTGGCACAGGAGACAACTTCCTGAACAGAATACCAACAGCACAGGCTCTAAGAACAACAATCAATAAATGGGACTTCACGAAACTGAAAACTTCTGTAAAGCAAAGGATACTGTCAGCAGAACAAAACAGCCTACAAATTGGAAAAGGATCTTTACCAAACCTATATTTGACAGAGGGCTAATATCCAGAATATATAAAGAACTTAAGAAGTTAAACAGCAAAAAATCAAGTAACCCAATTAAAAATGGGGTATAGAGCTAAACAGAGGATTCTCAATAGAGGAGTATCTAATGGCAGAGAAACGCTTAAAGAAATGTTCAACATCCTTAGTCATCAGGGAAATGCAAATCAAAACGACCCTGAGATTTCACCTTACGTCCATCAGAATGGCCATGATCAAAAATTCAAGTGATAATACATGCTGGAGAGGATATGGAGAAAGAGGAACCCTCCTCCACTGCTGGTGGGAATGTAATCTTGTACAACCACTCTGGAAATCAATCTGGCGTTTTCTCAGACAATTAGGAATACTGCTACCTCAAGACCCAGCTATACCACTCCTAGGTATATATCCAAAAGATGCTCAAGTATAGAGCAAGGACATTTGTTCAACCATGTTTGTAGCAGCTTTATTTGTAATAGCCACGAGCTGGAAACCACCCAGATGTCCCTCAGTTGAGGAATGGATACAGAAATTGTGGTATTTTTACACAATGGAATACTACTCAGCAATTAAAAACGAGGAAATCATGAAATTTGCAGGCTAATGGTAGGAGCTAGAAAAGATTATCCTGAGTGAGCTATCCCAGAAGCAGAAAGACACACATGGTATATGCTCACCTATAAGTGGATATTAGACATAGAATACAGGATAATCATACTAAAATCTGTACACCTAAGGAAGCTAAACAAGAAGGAGTACCCTATGTAAGATGCTCAATCTTCATTCAGAAAGGCAAATGAGACGGTTGTTAGTTTTTAATCAATTAACTGAAGTGGCTATTAGAGGCTAATAGGAGCCGGGTGAAGAAAGCAGGTAATGTCAAGGGCTTTTTCTTTGTTACTTAGATTCCAAGGAATGAGCATCTTGCCCTACCCTTCTGCCATTGTATCTTTCCCCACTACAAGTCCAGAGTGATGGAGCCAAGTGATCACAGATCCATGAGCCAAAAATCAATCATTCCCCTAGTGAAGTTTTATTTGCTAGTACTTTGTACCAGTCACAAACTGTTAAGTAATACACCAAATTTTAATTTTTTGGGTCCAATCAGGGATCTAAAGCCTGTCATTGTCAGAGTAGTGATTTAATTCCAAAAATAATGTGGGAGAACTAAAACTCAATATTTATATTTCTAAAAGTAATGTGTTCCTAACCGCTAACATGGAAGTTAGTTTCCTCTTACTTCTGTTCAGTAAGAACCTGTGGATATGAAAATAGATGTAAGCGAACTGGCTAAAGTCCCATTTTGCAATACTATATCATACTCTCACTAACATCCATATCCAAAATTCTGGAAACTACCTCCAGATTAACCTCACTGGATAGTTTTTCTATAGTAATGACTTTTCAATCCAATTAATGCACTATAATGGGAAAATTTTTTCCCTATTAAGAAATTCTATGTATTAAAGAAAAATCTGCATGCAGGGTACATTGTAATGATAAAGAATTAAGCAATGCTATTTTGAAAACTCACCATTGCTGGTCACTGTCATGACAAAGAAAATGATGAGAATTCAGATATATAATATTCCTGATTTATTTCTCCAACAAAAAATTATTAAGAGATTATAGCTACAAATACAGAATGAGGGTCTCTATTAACACCAGGACTTAGTGGCCATTGTAGACAACAGTCTGTGTGAGAATCTACTGTTGTGAAAAAATTATTGGGGCCCAAGTTGTGCACCAAGGAGCTATTGTGGTTTGAATAAGTGATGTCCCTCAAAACAAGCTCAAGTACTTGTACAGTCCCCAATGGCAATTCCATTTGGGAATGGCCCAGCTTCTTTAAGAGTTACGGCCTTGTTGTGTACTTGAACATCTTTTGGATATATGCCTAAGAGTGGTATAGCTGGGTCTTGAGGAATCACTATTCCTAATTGTTTAAGAAAGCGCCAAATTGATTTCCAGAGTGGTTGTACAAGTTTGCATTCCCACCAGCAATG
>JAQQSO010004850.1:0-12459 GCA_028658305.1 Pachyuromys duprasi | reverse complement strand
CTAGAGTGCTCCTTGTTGTTTAGCTTCTTTAAGACTATAGATTTTAGTATGTTTATCCTATACTCTATGGCTAATATCCACTTAGAAGTGAATATATACCATGCTTGCCTTTCTACTTCTAGGTCACCTCTGTCAGGCTGATCTTTTCTAGTTCCCACCATGTGCCTGAAAATTTCATGATTTCCTTGTTTTTAATAACCGAGTACTATTACATTGTGTAAATGTACCACAATTTCTGCAATGTAATGATTTTTAGTCAAAAGAAATTTGAGTAAAAATCTTTGAAAGTAGTAATTAATAAAGAAAATTACAGAACTGGAAAATCTTTTAAAAACGTTAACATGAGTCTGAAAGACAAGATTCGCAACCAGTCTTCAAATGAACATTAATGAAGATCATATTTTTGGCATCATACCTCAAACTATAGTCCTCATGAAATCATGATTTTAATAAATTAAGCAAAATTCTTTGAGATATCCAACATGCATTTAGTTTTAAATGTGGTTCAGGCAAAATCAAACTTCAGGAAAGTAAGTTATTTAACTATTTAAACTATTCTTTCCTATATCAAAATGTTTAACTTAAAAAAATATAACAGGCTCTTACTCCTCACCCTCTTATTCCTCTCACTCTCTTACTCTCTCTATGGGGTGCCTTACCCCTCCTCCCCTTTCCTCCTCTCCCTTCCCCTACATGGCCCACGCCTGTTCCCCCTTCTCCCCTAATAAACCCCTTTCATAGAAAAAAAAATATATATAACATAAAAATTGAACAAAGTAGAAAAACATCTCTCTGAAAAAGAAACACAAAGGACAAATAGACACACACACTCAACTGCACTATTCATCAGAAGAGTACAAATTGAAGCCACATTAAAACACCATCTTATCCCAATTAAGATACATATATTTCAAAAAAGAAAATATAACAGTTACTAGTCAAGATGTGAAGGGAAGCCATATACATTATTGGTGGAGATACAAATTACAATATGGATACTGTAGCTAAGCTATGGAGCCTGCTGGTGATGTAAACTATATAATCATTATAAAATGCAACCCACAGCCCCCCCCAAAGATTCAATATAGAACTACTTTATCACTTGGCAGTCCTACTCCTGAGAATATCTTTAGAGATTATAAAGTCAGTGTGTCAAAAGCTCCATATTTCCCATCTGTTTTGCAGCACTCTTCCCAATAATGAGATATGGAATGTGCTCATTTACCAATGGAAAGAAAGTGGTATAAATGTGTATTTAAATATTGTTCAGTCATAAAAAATGAATTTTACATTTGCAGCAGCATAGATTAAAAATCATTGTAAAATTACAAATAAGAAACTATACTCTCAGTTATATAAAGAAGCTAAATATTGAAGCAAAAGAGCAGTTTTCAGAGCCTGTGAAGGGTCTAGGAAAGAGAAAAGGA
Source organism: Pachyuromys duprasi (assembly GCA_028658305.1). Classification (NCBI taxonomy): domain Eukaryota; kingdom Metazoa; phylum Chordata; class Mammalia; order Rodentia; family Muridae; genus Pachyuromys; species Pachyuromys duprasi. Next base: position 11,032 of record JAQQSO010004850.1, on the reverse strand, counting down.
GATGTGATAGGCAATGGATATGGGAGAACTGATGGATACAAGGACTAACTTCTAATAATCTATACTTATAGTTGATAATATTTAAATAAATATACCCATTTGAAAAAGTAATGTTTCTAATATAAAGAAATCATGGTTGGTTGAGATTCTAAATATGTCAATTTACTTTTATCATGAAACATTGTATACATGTAGTGAACTCTCATGGTACCCCATAAATATATGTCATTACTGTATATTGATTTAAATATCCAAGGCTTATTTTATAAAATAGACATTGGCATGCATTGTAGCATATACTTGTAATCCCAAAATTTAGGAAGCTGAGGCATGAAGATTACCAAAGTTCAAAGCCAGTCTGAGGCACAGTGTGAAACCCAATCTGAAAAAATAATGTATAAAACAAAGCAAAACAACAGAAAAAACAATAGAACAGTGAAAAATCATATTTAAGTAGTCATCCAAAACAGTTTGAAGACACATGATATAACTTCAAATGTGTATGTGCTACCTAGCTTCAAATTCTTTAAAGGTTTTTAAGATAGGCTTTTATAGTTCATAAAATATTCTATGTTGTGGGTTACACATTAATGATCTCTAACTAAGAGTACCATAAACATAAGAAATAAGTCACTATATACATGGTAGGCTGCGCTAAAAGGTAACAATGAAGAAGATCATGAAACTGAAGGAACCACAGAAAGGCTAACATTAGGAAGGAGCCATAGGGAAAGAACCATAAGACCATGTCACTTCACAGAGGACACCAACCTTGAAGCCCACAGGCTCTATTGCTCTCTGTTCCATTGAGACGCATGTGAACATCTGTGAGTGGATTTCCGTGTAAGAAATCTTTGCATCCGCACATCACAAGTACACAGATCTATAGCACTGGGCTCCTTTCACATGTTACTTTCCATTCAAGGAGAACACTGAAAGAACAGGATGGATTTAATTTTAATTCAGACCTTTGTGCCTACCTCATATGTCAGATGCTTAAATATTGTTTAACAAATGAGAAAAATAGATTTGGTTGAAAAATTAGCCTTCACATCCTCTTAACCTTCAACTTTACCCAGATGCATAAAGGGGAACAGAATTAATAACATCAAGTTCAATCATGCAGAAAGCAATAAAAGAGAGGGAATTGAAAGTGAGAAGAGAATTGAACAGAGGAAAAAGAATTCTTGCAATTCAAGTGGCTTTCAAAATTTAATATGCATTACTTGGAGGCCTTGTAAAACACTGATTTCTCAGCCACATGTACAAGGTTCTAATTCAGTACACCCAGGATGGAGGCAAGGGCTCTCATTTCCAACAAGCTCCAGGATAACTTTGCTGCTTTCAGCCAAGGTATTCTATAGTAGAGAATGAGCTTAAAGAAGTGGAAGGCAGGTCAAAGGTGAAGGGAAACATTACACCAGAAGAACTATAATTACCCTCTCTATATATAAATAGACATTAAGTTATAATATGCTGTCAAATGAGTCAAACATTCTATTATGACTTTACAATTATCTGTTAAAGTATGACTGCCTCTGCTGTTTTAAGATAAATGTATATCTGGATATTTGTGATGAAGTCTTGATTTTTTTCTTCCAATAGAACAGATTTTATAGAATACTTGTCTCAAATGTCCCAGTTGGAGCATGAAATATATGGCCTATTTTATTTGTAAGAATGATATACAAAGGAGATGTAAGCAAAAAGAGGCGCTTGTTCTCTTGCGCAAGACAGCAAATGATCTGGAGAAAGAAGGCAACGGAGGTCTTTATCTATCTTATAACTTTCCAAAAGCTCTTTGGAAAATACTGAACAACAGACACTGTCAGCACAGAGTGTCAGTGCTCTGTAAACTAAGCAAGGAAAGAAACAGATGTCAAGCCTTTATCCGGGGTGACTAATGGTAAGGATCTTAGCCCAGAGAAATGGTATGTCCATCAGAAGCAAAGCTTTCTAAGGATACACTTGTAGGGATGAAATAAATAATAATTCCCAGAGATTCTGACTCAAGAGGGCCCAGGATGAAATTTTCTTTCTGTAAGCATCATGAGATATTCAGATACATGCCATTTATTGATGGTAATTTGAATAAACAGGCTAGGTTTGATGCATTACTGTTCCTGGAAGCAATGATATTTTAAAATCTTAACCCAATGGAATATTTTATAAAAAAAATATGAAGCTCAGTAGTGAAGCATACCCATTGCTCCTGAAAAGAACCCAAGTTCAGTTCACATCACACATGTTGGGCAGGTTACTACCACATGTAACCCCAGAACTAAGGACTCTAATGTTTCTCCTAGCTTCTGTAATCACCAAGACTCACAAAAGACCCTTACAGAACCACAAACACACACACTTTTTTAAAAAAGAGAACAATGCCTATAAAGAAGAGACACAAAAAAACAGCTGATTGCATACTGATATTTGTATTATCCACAGAGAAAAGTCAAGATGTTAATTCAGTTTTTTTCAATATTAAGACAGAAGCATAGAATTAAAGAACAGCCTGAGATTTTAACAAATTTAATAATTTTAGTTTCATCAAAAAATTGGAAGCACCCTGCTAGTTTCAGCAAGTCATGGTAGAAGACACTGTAAATTGTTTCCAAAATATCCCCTTCAGGATTAAAGGTATGAAGTTTTGCCAGTGGAGCCGAGAGAGTTGTCATGGGATATCAAAGAACATTCTACAGTCTGACGGTGCCTTGACTGCTTGGAAGTTCCCTTTACTTAGTAGAATTTTCAAAATCCGTAACAGAATTTACGTTGATTCTATCCCATTCCTTTTATTTCATAATAATGTTTTCATGACTCATTTTTACCTACTAAATACAATCTGCATACATATAATTTATGACATATATGTTGAACATATGCTTGACATTTTATCACCTTCATAGTCTCACAATCACATTATAATACTATTTACCATAAAATTGCGTTGACTGAATCTGAGTAGTGTAACAGAATTTCTGTTACCATCATAGTGAGTGATGAAAGCAAATACTGACAAATATTATAACTTATGAAAAGTAAGATTTTAGACTACAGAGATCATTCTCACTACTGTTAGAGCCCAAAAGAAGCCACTCAGACCACTTAGACACCAATCTCAGGTGTATACGGATGGTTTATTGAATGCAGCACTGTGACATATACCTGTTTCCCAGAATCAGTTTATAAAGCCAAAAACTGCAATTAGCTCATATGGAAAGGCAGATGTGTAACAGTGTGGTCAGCTCTAGGCAAGCATTTCTAGCTAACCTTGAAAATGTGCCAGTCACCTGTGGCCATCTGTGTTTATGGTTTAGGAATTTCTTGGAATGACAAGGCCACAGAGTTTCTCATTGAACATAAACATAGTTTATGGTCAACGTGACCTTGTACAGAGCTCTTGCCCAGAGATTCTTTTATGTCAGCACTGAGCTGAACTGAAGTGACTGGTGAACCTGAGATAAAACTATGCTACCCAAAAGGAGAAGGCCTCAACAACTTTGATTCTACTATAAACTTTAACTATAGTTTATTCCAGATCAATGACAGATTAGACATTGAACTTTACCAAAGAACTTTTTCTCAAACAATATAGGAAGACTTCGCTGTCCCAGAAAATGGAGAGATTTCACAGCCTCCTGGTAGTATTTTTAGTACAGGAAAACATTGCTGTTCCCCACTCTACAGGTTTGACAGATGGCTATGTCTAAAAAGGTGACTCACATTAAGATGTGTACTTTATGAATGTGTATCTGAAAGTATGTATTTTAGAATACAGGTAATCAGGATAGACTACCAGTTTAAAATGTTCTGCCTCTTAATTTTTTATAATTTTCTTTTTTGTTAAATTTTTGTTTTTTTATATTAATTAGAGTTTATTCACTTTGTATCCCAGCTATAGCTCCCTCCTTCATTCCCTCCCTCCTCCACCTCCTCCCATGCCCCTCTCCAAGTCCACTGATAGGGGAGATCCTCCTCCCCTTATATCTGACCCTATTCCACTTATATCTAGCCTATCAGGTCTCAACAAGGCTGACATAGTAACTGACATCCATGGGGTGCTGGAAAACAAATGTCATGTTAAACAAGAATGCTGCATGCAAAATATGATTTACATATGACAAGAACATTGTAGAATGGAACCATTCTTTTCATTCTGCAGATGAGGAAACTAAGCCTAGGAAAGAAGAATAACTTTCCTAAAGACATATGGTTATTAAGTTGTGGGGTATCCTATGAATAAGACTGCTTCAAGTGTCTATGCTATATCTTCAACAGAATATTGGAAAAAAAGTGAGACCAGGCATGTGTGTGTGTGTGTGTGTGTGTGCAAGCATGTGCAGTTATCCTGCAGATTCTTTCATTCTATGCCATGTTGTCCACATCCCTTCCCAAGCAGATTAAACTGGTGCGAAATTTACCAGTCCACTTCAAAAAGGAACTGCATAAATATTGGAGACAGAAGCAGCTGGGCTTCCCAGGTTGGATCACAGTAAGTGAGTCACACAGATCTACTTAATGCTTGATTATACACAGCTGCCTTGGTTTCTATTCCTGTAGCTGTGACAAAATGCCTAGACAAAAGCAACTTAAGTAAGAGTTTATTTTGGCTCACAGTTCAAGGTGGAGTCTATCATGATTGGGAGTAAAGACAGCATGGGCTTGAAGCAGATGGGCACAATATATCCTGATTCAGAAGGAGAGCAATGGATGCCTTTCTTCAGCCCACTCTTTCCATTTAATACAGTGGAAGGTCATATCCAGAGAATGTTTCCACCCACAGTGGATAATTATTCTCATCTCAGCAAATGTAATTGAGAAAATCCTTCACCTTCATGACTGAAATCCATCTCCCAGGGGATTGTAGAGTCTGACAAGTTGACTTGCAGTAACCATTAGAGCAATAATATTATCCTAAGGATTCTAAAGACTGAAATGAGATGTGTATCTATATGTCTTACTGCATTTTAAAGTATTTATAAGAATCTTCTATACTTAATGAAATTCATCCACATTGTTTTTTAGTTATGTTTTGAATGCTAATGACTTTATTAAAAAAAGTGTTATTTGCTAAGTGGCCAAGGGATACATTAACAACTATTTTACCTGAACCTGCTCACCAAATTCCTGTTAACTTTTTCCTGTAAATAATTCCATACTTGGATATGTTTCTTGGTAGATTTAATCTACTCCATATTGGTCTAAGGAAATTGATGTGAGCTCATAGCATAACAAAAGAATCATTGCTATCAGCTTTCAAGACAAATATTTACTTACTAGAGATCTACTCCTAAAAGAATCACTCATTTGCATTATTTTTTAATTACAAACTTAAGGGGGTTCAATAAAACAAGTGGTTCTCATGGCACTTTTAGCTAAATGAATTTAATAGTTTTGTTCAAGTAAGCACTATACATAAAGTTTGGGTAAATTTCAATTTAAGAAAATGTGCTATCAATTTGATGCTTTTAATTTAGAGGGGTGAAATGTCATTGCTTAAATAATTAACTTAAAGGCATCTGCCAATTAAATCCCTAAGTCTACTGTTTGAAAAAGTCTGGTAATTTGTGTGCACATTTGATATAAGATAAACAATTATAGAATATATATGTGTATGCACATATGTATGTATGTCTATGCACACATATAAAATAAAACTGAATATGCATATTTTCTGTTACATTTAATTTTACAAATCTAACACTTTCCATGTTAACAGAAAATATAACAATCCAAAAATTATAAAATAAATAAATATTTGGTTAAAGGGCACAGAAAGAATTACAGTAAAGAATAGCAAGCAAGCGCCTGCCTCAGATTTCCCACTTTCTTAATAATTCATTCAGTGCCTTCTTTTAGATCTTTTTCTTTCTTTCTTTCTTTCTTTCTTTCTTTCTTTCTTTCTTGTTCTTCTGGTAATTAAATTATTTTCTAAACTTTTGCTTTAACATATTATGCTACCAATTTTATAAATTAAATATTGAATTTCCAATATGATAAATAAGGTTGATCTCCTTGAACTACCTCACCTTCTGATAATATGATTTTATCACTGATCTGGTTGGTCAACTGTGCAAATTTAAATAATGTATTCATAGAATCTTTTAACTCATAAGCCATAGCTGGTATATCTTGACTTCTCATTTATTAAGATGGCATGTAGCCTCCAAGGGTCAAGTAGAAATTAGGCCCATAAATTATTTTCTATAAAAGAGTGCTCCAATTATACGTCCTACTTATAATGCCAGTGTGTGATGGCTACGTTTCACAAAGGGAAAATGTTTAAAGAATCATCTATTTTTGTGGATTTAGAATACCAGCATTTTCCCTTCTAAGCTCTTAATCCACTGAATCTTCTTTTATACCTGATCTCTTCTCTCTGTGTGTCTTCAAAATTTCTGATATCCTACTAGAATCAGGTTTTCCTAATATTTACAATAATTTTTATTTCCTGAGTATTCCTGGATATTTTTGGTTCTTTTCAAATTGTATGATTTCAGCAGCTTTTTTGAGGTATATTTGGTGTGTAATTACAAACACAGTTGTTGTTTTTTTTTTTTAAATAATTCCCACCTACAAAAGAACTGAGATGTAGTGTAAGGTCTCCCTATATCTTTCAACTAGGGTCCTCTGATTTTAAGTTAAAATTTAAAAAAATTAACATTAGCACAAGTATATAAGTCAAGGTTCTCAAAAAAAAAAACTGAACCATTATATACAGTCAGAGATGAAATGTATATCACCATAACTTCCAGCACAGTTACAAAAGCCAAGAAGCCCCACAAGAGGATACTTTCAGTCTGAAGAATCAAGAAACCAAAATTCAATCCATGTAAAGGATGCACTTCTCAGTGAAAGACTCGAGTGCCTTGGAAGCTGCTACTGTGAATCTCAGGGTATGAATTCTAATTACAGATAAGCACAAACACCTCAAGACAAGTTCTAAAGGCGAGAGGCAAGTCACCCTTTGGCAGAATTTTTAAATTTGTTTTGTTTTGGGTTTTGCTTTGTTTTATTTTAGTTACACACTGAAGATTTCAACGAATCTCCCGCATTGACAGAGATCTTCTTTATTCATGTATTGATTCAAGTTCTAATACCTTCTAGCAAAATACCTAGGAGTCACACTCAAAAAATGATGTGTTATTCACTCTCTGAGCATGCTCTAGTCCAGTGAAGCAAAAACAGCAACCAAAACATATTGCTTACAGGCTTCATTTGGTTACAGCATTCCCAACTACGGTACTTTTTTTCTTGAATTTTAATACTTTGATGTTTGGGACAATAGGGACAGTTTTGTGGCATGGGTAGAGGGGTAAGAGGAAAACCTGCAGGCTTTGATTCTCTGAGATAAGGTAGCCAGGATTGGAAGTGAGAATCTTTACCTGACCTAATGTGTTTTTTTTTTTAATTCCAGTTCACACATTGTCTATAACTACGATGTTTCTCCCACAAACTGTGATGACTCTTGAAACATTCCTTATCTTCTATGACTTCAACACACTAAAAGAATAGTTGTCTAGTACTCTTGTGGGCAGGTTCTCAGTTTAGGATTTGTTGGTTTAGCTCTGTGGTTAAAAAGAGATCACAAATTTTGAAGGGTGTGAATATTACAATGGGTAGGATATTCATGGAATGATTTTGGAACAAAATGCCCAAAGAATATATGATCAATGCTGGTGATATTAAAGTTGTTTTGGTGATGGGGATAGTTAGGGTTTCATATGGCTGCTCAGATTTTAGTTCATACTAAAAAACAAACAAAACAAAAACTGGGTTGTTTGTTTGTTTTAAGAATGTTGATCCTACATGGACAGTAAGATTAATGTAAAAATGGCCATCCTGTCAAAAACCATCTACACATTCATTGCAATTCCCATTAAAATTCCAACATGATCCATTACAGACCTGGAAAGAGCATCTATTAATTTCATATGGAAAAATAAAATACCCAGGAAAGCCAAACAATTCGGAACAATAAAAGAACTTCTGGGGGTATCATTTTCCCTGATTTCAAGCTGTCAACAGAGCAATAGTAATAAAAACTGCAAGGTATTAGCATAAAAACAGACAAGCTGACCAATGGAACTGAATTGGAGACATGGAAATAAACTCACAATCCTACAGGCACTTGGTTTTCCAGAATGAAGCCAAAACTATACAATGGAAAAAAGAAAGCATCTTCAACAAATGTTCTTGGCTTAACTGGTTGTCAGCATGTAGAAAAATGCAAATAGATCTGTCTTTATCACCTTGCACAAAACTTAAGTCCAAGTAGCCCAAAGACCTTGACATAAAGCAGAGACTGTAAATCTATTATTAGAAAACAAAGTCTTGAACTCATTGGCACAGGGGACAACATCCTGAACAGAATACCAACAGCATGTATCCATTCTTCACTTGAGGAACATCTAGGTTGTTTCCAGATTCTGGCTATTATGAAAGAAGCTGCTATGAACAGAGTTGAGCAAATGTCCTTGTTATATGGTTGATCATCTGAAAAACACACATGGTATATACTCACTTGTAAGTGGATATTAGTCATATAATATAGGATAAACATACTAAAATCTATAGTCCTAAAGAAGCTAAACAACAAAGAAGACCCTAGATAAGTTGCTTAATCCTCATTCAGAAGGGCAAACAGAATAGACATAGGAAGTAGGAGAAAACAGGGAACAGGATAGGAGGCTTTAGCAGGGGGCCTCTGAAAGACTCTTTACCTAGCAGGGTATCAAAGCAGATGCTGAGACTCATAGCCAAACTTTGGACAGAGGGAAGGCTATCTTATGGAAGAAGGGGAAGATAGAAAGACATAGAGGGGACTTGAGCTCTACAAGAAAACCAACAGAGTCAAAAAATATCTGGGCTCATGGGGTCCTGAAGAGACTGATGAATCAACCAAGGACCATGAATGGAGACAACCTAGACCCTCTGCTCAGATGTAGCCCATGGACAACTCAGTTTCCATGTGGGTTCCCTAGTAAGGAGAGCAGGGGTTGTTTTTGACATGAACTCAGTGGCCAGTTTTTTGATCAACTCCTTCTAGTGAGGCAGCCTAACTATGCCACAGAGAAAGAGGATCCAGACAGTCCTGATGAGACCTGATAAAGTCAGATAGAAGGAGAGGAGGACCTCCCCTATTAGTGAACTAGGGGAGAAACATAGGGGGAAGACAGAAAGGGATAGGATCAGGAGGAGATGAGATAAAGTGAATAAATTGTAATAAGTAATAAAAATGTAGAAAAAATAAAGAGAACAAAAAGATTTAAAAATGAACAAATGCATACAGATCTAAACTGAGAACTCACAACAAAGTAATCTCAAATGGCTGAGAAGGACTTAAAAGAACTGCTCAACATCCTTAGCCATCAGGGAAATGCAAATCAAAAAGACTCTAAGATTCTATCTTATACCAGTCAGAATGGCTAAAATCAAAAACTCTAGTGACAACACATGCTGTCAAGGATGTGGAGAAAGAGGAACACTCCTCCAATACTGGCTGGAGTGCAAACTTTTACAACCTCTCTGGAAATCAATGTGGCACTTTTTGAGAAAATTGGTAATAGTTCTACCCCAAGACCCAGTTATACACGCCTGGGCCATATACCCAAAAGATGTTCCACAATACTACAAGGACATTTGCTCATAGCAGCTTTATTTGTAATAGCCAGGAACTGGAAACAAGCTAGATGTCCCTCAACTGAAGAATAGATACAGAAATTGTGGTACATTTACACAATGGAATACTATTCAGCTATTAAAAACATAGAAATCATGAAATTTGCAGGCAAATGAATAGAACTAGAAACTGTCATCCTGAGTGAGGTAACACAGACCCAGAAAGACATATATAATATAAGCTTATAAACTAATGTTAGACCTACAGTACGGGATAACCATACCACAATCCACAGACTCAAAGAAGCTAACTAACAAGGAGAGCCCAAGGGAGGGTGGCTGAATGTCATTCAGAAAAGTGAATAGAAATACACAACAGAAGTGGATGAAGAGAGGGAACTGAGCAGGAGATGAAATTGGGAGAGAAACAAAGGTGGGAATCAGATATGGGAAGAACGCAGGTAGGAGGTGACAGGGCTAGCTCCAGCTCTTTGTAAAGCTGGAGGCCTGAGACAGGATAGTTTCCTAGAAGGGTGTGGGTGTGACTCTAGCTAAGACTCCTAACAAGGGCACCTCCTAGCCAGGTAGGATTAGTGAAAGGAGCACAAGAACCCACCAACAAAACCTTTGATCCAAAAATTACCCTGCCTAGGGATAAAGAAGGAGCAAAGATTGAGGGAATGTCCAAACCATAATTGGCCTACCCTGAGAACCACTGTACGGTAGAGAACCAGCCCCTGACACAATCAATGATGCTCTGCTATGCTTGCAGACAGAAGCCTAATTTGACTATCTCCTGGGAGGCTCCAGTCAGCAGTGGATTGAGACAGATGCTGGAACTTACAGACAAGCATGAGATAACGCTCCAAGGGTCCTGTGGAAGTGTTGACAAAAAGATGGAATGTACCTTGAGGAGTCAGGAACCTCACAAGAAGACATACAGAGACAACTAACCCAGTCCCATGGAGGCTTACAGAGACTGAGACAAAAACTATGGAGCATGCATGAGTGTGAACCTAGGCCCCCTGCACATGTGTTCGATGAGCAGCTTAGTCTTCACATGGAGCACCTAGCAAGTAGAGTTGGGGGAAGCTGTTTCTGACATGGACTCTCTTGCCTGCTTTTGAATCACTTCTTCCTAGCAGGGCTGCCTGGCCTGGCCTCAGGGGATGTGACCTGATGTTCTGGGAGGGAGTTGATATGGGAGATGAGGGCTCCCCTTTTCTGGGGGAAAGGGAGAAGGGGTGAGAGAATGAAGTGAAAGAGGTATTGGCAGAAGAGGAGGGAGGAAGCACCATTGGGATATAAAGTAAATAACTGGAAAGATGATAGATGATAGATAGATAGGTAGGTAGGTAGGTAGGTAGGTAGGTAGGTAGGTAAGTAGGTAGATAGGTAAGAATATTGCACG
>JAQQSO010004849.1:0-12461 GCA_028658305.1 Pachyuromys duprasi | reverse complement strand
AGATGGGCTAGAACCCAGGGGAGGGCATTGCAGCCAGCCCTGAGGAGACAGGATGAGCTGGGTTTGGATGGAAGGGGAGGAGGTCCTCCCCTGTTGGTGGACTTGGAGGGGGGGAGGAGGGAGATGAGGGAGGGAGTGGGAGGGTGGGAGGGAATGAGGGAGGAGGCTAAGCCTGGGATGCAAAGTACCTAACCTGTGATTGATATAAAAATAAATAAATTAATAAAAAAAATCTTGGAACCTAAAAAAAAAAATTCTTAAATAAGATTTGTTTACTACTGATTTTAAGTTACTATATTATGATCATATAGGATACTAGGAGTTATTTCATTTTTTAATAAAGTAGTTAAAATTAAAAAAAAAAGAAATTGGCTCTCTAACGTGGGGTGGCTCTCAGGTTGCAGCAATTATTTCCTGGACTTTCCCTCAATCTTTGTTCCCTCTTTTTCTCTTCTTGTAGGTAGGGTAATTTTTACATCACAGGTTATCTCAGTGGGTTATTGTTCCCCTACTTCCACTAGTCCTGCCTGGCTAGGAGGTAATCCCTTCAGTCTTCATGTCTACCCCCCCGACCCCAAAATTAGGAGTCTCAGCTAGAGTTACACCATAACCTTGCAGGAGCCTATGCTGTGTCAGTCCTCCAGTTTGACAAAGAGATGCCCCCCACACTCAGTTTCCCTTCTTGTTCCCAGTCCACTAACATTTATTCAACCATATTTGCAGCAGCTAAATTTGTAATAGCCAGAAACTGGAAACAACCCAAATGTTCCTCATCAGAGGAATGGATACAAAACTTGTGGTACATTTACACAATGTAATACTACTCAGGTATTCAAAACAAAGAAATCATGTAATTTACAGGCAAATGGATGAAACTAGAAAAGATCACCTTGAGTGAGGTAACACAGACCCTGAAAGACACAAACGGTATGTATTCAATTATAAGTGGATATTAGACCTATAGTATAAGATAATATACTGCAATACACAGGCCCAAAGAAGCTAAGTAACAAGGAGGGCCTAGGGAAAGGTGCCAGAATGTCTCTCAGAAGGAGAAATAAAATAGAGAGAAGTGGATGAAGAGAGGGAACTGGACAGGAGACAGAATGAGGAGGGAAACAAGCCTGTGGTCATATGTACACAGTAGATTTTTTTTTTTTATCAAAATAGATAACTCACCAGAAATACACAAATAACAATAAAGGAAAGCAGTAGAAAAACAAAAACTGTACAAGACTTTAAACATGAATGGGTTTTGGATTTTCTCATTTACACAACTATGTTAGTAGCAGCTCTATTTGTAATAGTGAGAAACTGGAGACTACCAGCTGTAGTCTGCCTCATCTTCTCCCAGTCCCACCTACCCCCTTTTCTCCCCCTATACTCCTCCCTTAGTCTACTGATAGGGCAGGACCTCCTCCCTTTCTATCTGACCATAGCCTATTAGGTCTCATCAGGGCTGGCTGCCTCATTTTCCTTTGTGGCCTGGCAAGGCTGCACTGCTGCCCCTCCAACGGAGAGGTGATCAAAGAGCCCACCACCAAGTTCATGTCAGAGACAGCTCCTGCTCTGCTTACAAGAGAACCCACTTGGACACTGAGCTGCCATGGGATACATCTGAGCAGGCCTTGGTTGGTCTCTGCAGGCCCCCCTGGGGTTATTTATTTATTTTGGCTCAGTTGGTCCCCTTGTGGAACACCTGCCTCCCCCTGGTCTTTCCATCTTCCCATTATTCCATAAGATTCCCTGAGCTCTGTCCAAATTTTGGTTAGGAGTCTCAGCATCTGCTTCTATACCCTGATGGAGAGAGTCTTTCAGAGGACCCCTGTGGAAGGATCCTATCCTGGTCTTACAAATTTACATTCTCACCAGCAATGGAAGAGGGTTTCCCTTTCTCCACAACCTCTCCAGCATTTTTCGTCCCTTTATTATTTTTTTTTATATTAGTCATTCTGAAATGGGTGAGGTAGAATCTCAGTCATTTTCATTTGTATTTCCAGGATTTCTAAGGATGTTGAGCATTTTTTATGTGTTTTTTGCCATTTGATATTCCTCTGTTGAGAATTCTGTTTATCTCTGAACCCCATTTTTTTTCCTTTAGCTGACATTTTTTATTAATTGCGCTTGATTCACTCTGTATTCCCCCTGTAGCTCCCTTCCTCCTCCCCTCCCAACCTCTCCCTTCCTCCCCTGTCTCCACACATGACCCTCCCTAAGTCCACTGATAGGGGAGATCTTCTTTTCCTTCCTTCTGATCCTAGTCTATTAGGTCTCATCAAGAGTGGTTGCATCATCTTCCTCTGTGTCCTGCTAAGGCTGCTCCCCCTTCAGGAGAGGTGATCAAAGAGCAGGCCAATCAGTTCATGTCAGAGACAGTCCCTGTTCCCATTACTATGGAACCCAAGGACTTCTGAAAGGCTCTGCCCTGCAGACTATCAAAGCAGACGCTGAGACTTATGGCCAACCTTTGGGCAGAATGCAGACAATATTATGAAAGAAATGGGAAATAGTAATATCTGGAGAGGACAGAAGCTCCACAAGGAGAGCAACAGAACCAAAAAATCTGAGCTCAGGGGTTTTCCCTGAGACTGCTACTCCAAACAAGTACCATGCATGGAGATAACCTAGAACCCCTGCACAGATGTAGCTCATGGCAGTTCAGCCTCCAAGTGAACCTCAGTTTTTAATTGGATTACTTCATTTGTTGGTGTTTAACTTCTTGAGTTTCCAATGAAGGAAAAAAAAATCCATCACGTGTGGATCCACATGGAGACTAAGGTGTCTATGGGCTACATCAGAGCAAGGATTCTATGTCTTCTTTACGCATGGTCTCTTGTTGATTCATCAGTTTCTGCAGTTCCCCAGGCCCAGCTTTTTTGGCTTTTTTGCCTCCTTCTAGAGTTCCTTTCCCTCAGGGTCCTTTGATATCTTCCTTCTTTTATAAGACCTCCTGTGCTCTGTTCAAAGTTTGACTTTGAGTCTCTGCATCTGCTTCAATTTTCTGCTGGATGGAGTCTTTCAGAGGACATTTGTGGTAGTAACGGGAACAGAGAGAATCTCTGACATGAACTTGGTTGCTGGCTCCCTGATCACTTCTCACTGGGGAGAGGGGGGGGCTACCAATTTAGCCCAAAGAGGAAGAGGATCCAGGCAGTGCTGATGAAACCTGGTAGGCTAGAGTCACACAGTGGGGGAGGAAGGAGTGCTTCCCTCTCAGTGTACCAGGGGAGAGGGGGAGAGGAGGAAGAGGAAGGGACTGTGGGATCTGGAGAAGAGGGAGGGGCTATCTGGAATACAAAGGGAATAAATTTAAAATAATAATAATAACAACAACAATAATAATAAATACATTGAAAAGAAGAAAAATCCAGGATCAAAAATAGAGAAACTGGAAAAGAAACAAACATAAGTTCTGGAAGTGAAGGAATAAATCAAGAAAAAGTGACGATAACAACAACAAAGCAGCAAATAACAGAACCAATAAAGAATAAGCATACACATGAATTTCAAGGAGAGAGGGAACAGACAACACACAAATGCATACAGAGCCTCACCACCACTACCACAGCAGCAACAAAATTGAATGGACATGAATGAAACTTTCAAGAAGTATAGATATATTCAATAAATCAATCAATGATGTGGAAGTCGCTAAGAGTAATCCTAAACTGCTTATATAAATTATTCAATGAAATTACAGATAAGAGTTTCTCAAAAGTTAAATAAAAAACAGACTTTAAAGGCAAACATTTAAATCCTGAACAGTGATAACCAGAGATATTCTTCATATGTTAGAGTCAAGTTTTCAAAAATGAAAAAACAAACAGAAGGAAAACTGCTAAAAATTGTCAGAGAAAAAATAATGCTAACTCAAATACAGAAACATCAAGCAATACCAGATGTTTCATCAAAAACTCTGAAATTCAGAAAATCAGTGGATGATTATTTCAAGCCCTGAAAGTCAAAAGTGATATTCAGCCAAGATTGCTGTAGTCAGCAACAGGAAAGTTATCTCTTAGCTAGCGTATTTTTTTTTTGATAACACAGAATTGTTCACTTTTTATTTTGCAGACAGAATAAAAAATACCACAACTTGAATGTAGACTAGGATAGGTTAAGAAAATTCAGGACAACCAACCAAGAACTCTAGACAATGCTTAAAGTAATACTATAATACACAAATTTTTGAAAAGACATTTTCATCTGCAAGAACCTGTATTTGGATCCCATAAAAGACAGGGTTGAAGAGGGCAAACCCAGGACATAACCCTTCATCTTTATTGCAGCAAACTAGAAAAACCTAACAGATACTAACAGAGGAGTAAAAGAACTCTCAATAATCACCCTCCCCCCAAATAAAAGAAAATACCAATCTCTTTTTAACAGTAAATGTGAATGGCATTACCTCACCAATTAAATGATGCAGACCATCTGGTTTATAAAATGAGTTGCAAGTATCTATTATCTTCAATAAGCATATAACTATCAGGCATATACAGAAACTGATAGTCAAAGGATGAAAAGTAGACTACTAACTAGAAATGTTCTTGAGCTTCCTTGTAAAGCATATGCAAATTATTTTATTAAGGATACAAAGATCCCAAATGTAAACCCAGATTTCCCCACTACCCCTATTGATGCTCCAGCTCTAATTGGAACCAGGATTTATAAACACTTTTTCTTAAATTTACTCACTTCTCATGAGCACTCCCAAAGTAACTAAGAGCACTGTGAAATCTTAGTATATCTACCCTCATTTTGTGATTGTACTTTGTATGAATGGACAAAGATAAAATTGTCCTTAACTTTTCCACTTGAGTAAATTTCTATTTCTTAAACTACAAAACTTTGTAGGACAGATCATCTTTACCATTAATGAGGACAATTGTCCATGAGGTCAATGACACGTGTTATGGAAGCAATCACTCTGCAGTCCCTCAGCAGGTGTGCTATATGGTGATGTTTACAGACTAACAATGTATTTGTCCTGTAGGATAACCTTACACCAGCTTTTGGGATTCTACCTGGTGAGCAGCTAGGACCACAATTTGGCTAGCACTGATTAATTACACATACCTCTTAACCTCTAATTAAACCCAAATTTTATTCCAGTATCCTAAATATAGGCTTATGGTCACGGTATTTGTTGCCCTTCAAAATGTTACCAAATCAATAAAGTTCCCTTCTCTGAGATTTTCCATTTTTCTTTCCTTTAATTGACTTAGCATCATACAATCACTAGTATGCACTGTCAACACTAACAATGCCTAGGATTTTGCACTGAAAATATGGATATTTGTATTATGAAGTTTCTAAAATAGATTATCATGAGTTTATTGTTCATCTTCCTTTAGCACTGTCATTATTTTATACATTAAATTTTGTTGCAATCACACAGCATAGACAACATAAAATTTATCTTTCTTAGCTGTACAGCATATTAGTTTTAAGGAAAAGCACATTACATAACAAAATGTTACAGGTATTTTCATCTCATGAAATTAAAACTGAACACTCTTTTAACAATTCATTCGCCAGCCACACAGACAGTAGACATATAATTTTACATTTTGTTTTAATGGAATTGATTCATTAGATAGGTACATTTATTCATATAATATTAATATTTTTACAATATCCTATAATTTCATCAATATTCAGGATTTCATTCATGTAATAATTTTGACAGTGCATGTGAATGCAAGCATTTATGTATTTTGTTTTCAGCAATGACTTCTAAATAAAAGCGTAAAATGTAAAGGATAGGAAATAACTTATTTGACTATACACAGCACCCTCCACATCTATAGGACATTCAGGATAGTTGATATGGTATTATTTAATAATGTCATGAGGTGTCTATTTACAAATGAGCAAGCATGATAGTCACTTAAAATGGACCTTCCCTTATAATCAGGTTCAGCTGATACCTTTGTTGTCTCTTATCATATTACTTTAAAGAAAGGAAACATAGCAATTGTCCCTTAGAATCTAATGTATCACACAGAAGCATAGCTGCAGTTCACACAAAATATATAGGAACACTTTTTATTGGTGACTCATTTTGATTAGACTATTCTTTTTGGTAAGAATTGCTATTATTAAATATTTGATTATTATTGTTTTCATTCTTTAATTCTGTTACATAATTTTGTTCAAAATAGCAGAATCTAAGTTCTATCCCTGGATCTACGGGGAAAACACGGCTTTCTGAACTGCCAGGAAGATTAAAAGATTTTTAAATCTAGCATAAGGATTTCTGGCAAAGAGCAAAGGCATGCAATGGTATCTTTTCTTATGAATTAATCCAAGGAGACCTAACAATCACCTGGAAATAGATGGATGAGAGAAGCTGTTTGCCCTAAATGAATTATGAACAGGATTTAAAGCCTTCCTAAACATGTACAATAACATGATTTTCTCATTGCACACGATGTGTTTCTTTGTTTTGTAGACCATGCTCATTTTGGCTCTTGTTCTTGATCATACTTAGAGACTCTTTCTTCTTTTTTTTTCAAGACTTATTTTCTAATTAGATTTTTAATTTTTTTACATTAAGTACAGTTTATTTACTTTGTATCCCAGCTATATCCTGCTCCGTAGTTCCCTCCCAAACCCTCCCTTCCTCCCTCATCTCCTCCCTGCCCCTTTCTAAGTCCACTGATAGGGGGAGTTCCCCCTCCCCTTCCATCTAACTTTAGCTTATCAGTTCTCCTCAGGACTGGTTGCAATCTCATTCCCTGTGGCCTAACAAGGCTGTTCCTCCCTGGGGGTGGGGTGTCATCAAAGAGCCAGCCACCGAGTTCAGTCCCTTACTAGGATATCCACTTGGATACTGAGCTGCCATGGGCTATATCCGAGCAGAGGTTCTAGGCTATATCCATGCTTGAAGAATCCTTGGCTATATCCTTGGTTGAAGAATCAGCCTCAGAAAAGACCCCTCTGCCTGGAAATTTTTGGTCCTTGTGGAGATCCTGTCCTCTCCAGGTCTTACTAACTACCCCTCACACCCCTTTTATATGATTCCCTGCACTTTGCCCAAAGTTTCCTTATAAGTCTCAGCATCTACACTGCTAGGTAGAGACTTTCAGAGGCCCTCTATGGCAAGCTCATGTCCTCTGTCCTGTTTTCTCCTACTTCCAATGTCTATCCCATTTGTCTTTGTAAGCGAAGACTGATCTCTTATCCAGGGTCCTCTTTCTTGTTTTTCTTTTTTACGTGTACACATTTTAGTATGTTTATCCTATCTTATAGGTCTAGTATCCACTTATAAGTGAGTACATACAGTGTGTCTCTTTCTGCTTCTAGGATACCTCACTCAGAATGATCTTTTCTAGATTCTACCATTTGTCTACAAATTTCATGATTTCCTTGTTTTTAATTTCTGAGTAGTGTTTCTACATAATATCCTCTGGCTATGGTCTACTCCCTTTTAAAATATAGCCCCCAGAATGGCCCTTCTTCCAAAATTCGTTCTCCATTTGAGAGATTACCTAAAAATAAACTCTGCCTGCTTTCTACACTGAATACTGTGTGTCCTTCAATGAAGGAAACAAAAATGAAAATTCAGAGGAAAGGCTGGGGCAATATTACAGAAATAATTTGCTTTGATCTTTACTACTTACATTGATAAGGTAAAATCTCTGCTTACTTTGCCATGATTCCATGTCAGCAACATCATTTTTTTCTTATGTGTATATTATGTATGTTGTGTGTATATTATGTATATTTCATGAATTATGTATACATAATGTGTCTACTTGTTATGTGGTGTTTTTGTATAGTGTCTTTAAAGACAGAGATGTTATAAGACTATGTTTGGGATTGTTTTTTAGCATTTTCAATGTTTCTTTATGAAAAAAATTGAACAAGTTATTTAATAAACAGAGGTAGGGGAAAAGTACATATATGTAAATCAAGAAAAGGGTATATGAAAAATACTAGCATTAATGAAGCATTTTAATCCCAGGTTCAGATTGTCCAGAGCAGTTGTTGATGACTTCCCTTGTGCTCTGCCAGGGGTATGATTTTGCCAGCAGCAGATAGTTTCTGCAAGTATGTGACATTTGGAATTTTGGAAACTCTTAAGAGGGTATATAATTTCTAGAGCCCTTAGAGGGGGCCTGGTAGTGTTGCTGCTTTTGGTTACAGGTTGCAGGTTGTTGGTTGCTATTTTTGAGGCTGGTTGCTGTTTGTCAAGTGGCTGTGTGCAAAGAAACGAGTAGCAGAAGAAACTGAATATCTGGTTGGCAAAGATCAAACTTGTCCCAAGGAATAACCTTACTTCCTAGAAATTAATCTCAGGATATCAACAACCCTTTCCTCCCTAACATCCTTTCTCTCTTAACAAGTGTTAGGATGTGGAAATGTAGAATAAGAGTAGCGGATGGTGGTTAAAGTAACCAAAAGACTCACCGGTGTATGTGCAAAAGTCAGAGGTTGACAGCTCTGTCTGTGCCTCTGTCTGTGTCTCTGTCTCTCTCACCCTCTTCTCTTCCTCCCTTTTGACCTCCTTCACCTTTTTCTCCCCCTCTCCTTCTCTTTGTCCTCCATCCACAGAGTTTTTTACTGAATTTGGAACACTTGCCCTTCTGGCTGGATTGGTCACCATTAAGTCACATTGATTGATCTACCTTTATGTGTTCCTCATGATTTGGGTAACATACCTATGCGTTCACACTGGATTTTTTAAATGGTCACAGCTGATATGAACTCACTCTTTAGTGAGTGAGTCATCTCCCTAACACTCTGATGCTTTGATTTTAGGAAACCTCTGTTAATTACCTAGCCCCACCAGAAGAGTTACTGCTTCTAGCTTTGTCACTCACGGCCCCTCCCTTTTCTCTTTACACCAACCTTCTATCTTATTCTACATCATTCCCTCTATCACATACATTGTGAAGATAGCAATTACACCCGTACTCACATTATCATATTCCAAGAAGCTAACAATGTAACTACTTGTTGAATGATTAATGAATAACTTGAATATTGGATGAACTAAATAATGAATGAGATTCAGACAAGACACTCACTGTTTTAAATAAACTGAACTTAAGTTACAGTAAAACACATTTTCTTGTACTAATCTATTGAGATATAAAATATGAAGGATGAATTTATTTGATATCTAGTGGGTTTTAGAATAAGATTTGTGGTAAATATGTGCAGTTAAATGGGAACACAAATCACCAAATATTCATTCTATAAGCATTCAGTCTAATTAGCAGTTCATCACAAATGCAAAACAGAGATGGTATGCTCACAAATTATTGATGTCTATCTCTAATTCCTTAAGTTTTTCTGAACAAATGTTTATTTGGCTGATGAATACAAACTACAAGTACCACGACAGAGAAGCAAGTATACATTCTCAGGCTTTTTGGGTGGAAGTCTTAGCTTAGCTTATTTGAAAAGTAGATCCTTGATAACTTTAAAATGCATGTTTCTTATACTTTCAGTCACTTGCAACTTTCATTCAGCCTACTGACTTCCCAAGAAATGAAGTTTCCTTTTCCAAGAAATAGTTGAGCTATGTTCCACATGGATAACTCAGCTGACATTTTGCTTAGTCTGACTAATGTTGATGGGCACGTTGTGCTTCTTGTTTTCAACAATCATTTTCATTGTTTTCGCATGATACTCACCTCAGAAATAATCTTTTAATGTGTTTACTTTAGCTACTTTATGTGTGTGCGTGGGCGCACAGCCATGTTTATGTATCTGGCATGTTTGTAGACAACTGGTGAGGTTAGAAGAGGCCTTCCGATCTCCTGGAATTGTAGATACAGGTGGTTGTGAGCGGGATTGGAGGTGCCAGGAATAAATCCTGGGTCAAAAACTTTAACAAAAACACAGCAACAAGTACTTTTGACCACTGAGCCAATTCTCCAGCCCCATCCATGCCAACATATCCTAAATAGCAATTATGATTTGTCACCTTCTTTATGTTCCACTTACAGATCTTGTGTAGAGTTTCATTTACATACTTCATAAATCATTAATAATTGCCCACTATGAATATATACACATGCGGAAATACTATTATGACAGTTGGCATGACAGAGAATCACTGGGAAATAAGTAACCTTCACAAAAGATGAATTTCAGGAAAAAAGCAGCTTAGTCTTCTATGTTTGGGGTAACTTTGCTTCATTGATCACTGCTCTTTACACCTTACTTGATAAGGTCAGGACACCAAAGAAAGGGCTGACAAAAGCAAACTAACTCCAGAGTTTTTTAGGGCCCTTGCTTTGAACTTCATAACATTTGCTTCTAAATATCTTCAGAAACAGCGTTGGAAAAACAATTCTTTCTTTCATAAGAGCACCACCTGGGGATGCAGTGGGTATTGTAAGTTAGTTATAGAAAACAAATAATCCAATTAAAAATGGGTTTTAGAGTTAAACAGAAAGTTCTCAATAGAGGAATATCGAATGGCAGAGAAACACTGAAAAAAATGTTCAACATCCTTAGTCATTCTGGAAATGCAAATCAAAACGACCTTGAAATTTCACCTTATACCCATCGAAATGGCTAAGATCAAACATTCAAGTGACAACACATGTTGGAGAAGCTATGGAGAAAGGGGAACCCTCCTCCATTGTTGGTGGGAATGTAAACTTGTACAACCACTTTCAAAATCAATCTGGCACTTTCTCAGACAATTAGGAAGAGTGCTACCTCAAGATTCAGCACTCCTAGATATATATATCCAAAATATGCTCAAGTATACAAGAAGGACATTTGCCCAACAATGTTGGTAGCAGCTTTATTTGAAAGAACCAAAATCTGGAAACAATCCAGAATTCCCTCAACAGAGGAAGGGATACAGAAATGTGGTACATTTACACAATGGAATACTACTCAGCAATTAAAAACAAGGAATCATGAAATTTGCAGGCAAATGGTAGGAACTAGAAAAAAATCATTCTGAGTGAGGTGACACAGAACCAGAAAGACACATATAGCATACACTCACTTATAAGTGGATATTTGACATATAATATAGGCCAAACACACTAAAATCTGTACTCCTAACGAAGCTAAGCAGGAGAAGGAAGACCCTGGGTAAGATGATCAATCCTTATTCAGAAAGGCAAACGGGACTGACTTCAGAAGAGGAAGAAAACTGACAACAGGGTAGTAACCTACCACAGAGGGTCTCTGAAAGACTCTACCCAGTAAGGTATCAAAGCAGATGCTGAGACTCATAGCCAACTTTGGGTAGAATACAAGGAATCTTATGAAAGAAGGGGAAGATAGAAAGAACTAGACGTGACAGGAGCTCCACAAGGAGAACAACAGACCCCAAAATAATTTGATACTGATACTCCAACCATGAAGCATGCATGGGGATAACCTAGAACCCTTGCAAAGATGTAGCCTATGGCAGCTCAGTCTCAAAGTGGGTACCCTAGTAATGGGAACATGGGCTGTCTCTGACATGAACTCAGTGGTTGGCTCTTTGATCACTTCCCCCTGATGGAGGAGCAGCCTTACCAGGCCATAAAGAAACACAATGCAGCCAGTCCTGATGAGACCTGACAGGTTAGGGTCAGATGGAAGGGGAGGAGAACCTCCCCTATCAGTGGACTTGGGGAGGGGAATGGGAGAAGAAGAGGGAGGGAGGGTGGGATTGGGATGGTATGAGGGAGAAGGCTATAGCTGGAACACAAAGTGATTAAACCATAAGTCATAAATAAATAAATAAATAAATTTTAAAATAAAACAAAAGAAGCTCAAAGGTTGAAAACTTCATTCAAAATGAGATGGGTATGGATTTAACAGGATAGCCTGGCCATGACCCTAACCCTAACCCTAACCCTAACCCTAACCCTGAGCTGTGTTGTTCTACCATTCCTAGCTGTTCTAGGGCAAAGGCAGAAGAGCTGCAAAAATGTCCCCATATGCTTAGCTTATGAAATGTTATCCATGGGTAACATACACTTGTAGAGACACTTATTGCTTTCAGCAGTGAAAATTTTGGAGTCTGGTAACAGGAAACATGGCAGGGTAAATCTATTTTCTCAGTGCATAATTTGGCTTTCCAACCATTGTTAAGAAGGGAGCTATTCACCCTTCACAATAGCCACTAATAACATAAAGTACCTTGGGGTGACTCTAACCAAGCAAGTGAAAGACCTATATGAAAAACATTTCAAATCTCTGAAGAAAGAAATTGAAGAAGATATTAGAAGATGGAAAGACCTCCCATGCTCATGGATTGGTAGGATTAATATAGTGAAAATAACCACAATGCCAAAAGCAATCTACAGATTCAATGCAATCACCATCAAAATACCTTCAAAATTCTTCAGAGACCTCGAAAGAAAAATACTCAACTTCATATGGAGAAACAAAAAACGCAGAATCTCAAAAACAATCCTGTGCAACAACAGATCATCTGGAGGTATCTCCATCCCCGACCTCAAGCTGTACTACAGAGCAATAGTAATAAA
>JAQQSO010004848.1:0-12463 GCA_028658305.1 Pachyuromys duprasi | reverse complement strand
GGTCTTGTATGAGACGGTTTCTACAATCAAGGACCATGTGTGGACATGGCCTGGAACCCCCGCTCAGATGGGGCCCATGCTAGCTTGGTGTAGGACTGAAGACCCTAGTGAGGGAAACAGGGAATGTTTCAGTCATGATCTTGATGGCTGACTCTTTGACCCTCCCCCATACAAGCTGGGGAGTGACAGAAGGGCTAGATCCCAGGAGAGGGCATTGCAGCCAGCCCTGAGGAGACAGGATGAGCTGGGGTTGGATGGAAGGGGAGGAGATCCTCCCCTGTTGGTGGACTTGGAGAGGGCGGGGAGGAGGGAGATGAGGGAGGGAGTGGGAGGGTGGGAGGGAATGAGGGAGGAGGCTACGCCTGGGATGCAAAGTACCTAACCTGTGATTGATATAAAAATAAATAAATTTAAAAAATAAAATAAAGTATATACATAAAAAATACCTCAGTCATATTCATGTAGGCTGCTTTGTGGTCTTTGTCTTGTGCTTCATCTTCTTTGAAATTCTCAGGGCTTATGGTAGTAGGCTTGCTGTAATTTTGTGGACACAAATTATCTTGGTTGTTATCGATTATGTATTTATGCTGGCATTGATGAATCTGAATCTGATTTTTTTTGTCTTTGTTGGGTGGGTATTCTGCCCCTTTGTTTCTGTATGATCTCTGTTTCTTGAGAGAATGTGTGGCCTGTGTGTTGCTTGGTAAGAAATTCTTCTGGGATCCAGTTAGGTTTCCATGTATTTCTATGTTTTGAGAGCTGATATTTAGGAATGAAGATCTGTTAGGAGATGAAGTGCATGAGGGGGTCCAGTGGAGAGAGAAATGCAGGTTGTTTTTTCAGAATCTGTTTACTCTCCCTTATGTTTAGGGCAGAGATTATAGAATGGCCATAACAGGTTATCTGCTGCAGAGCTGGTAATGAGAATATGCATTGGACTGAGAGGAGTGGAGGGAAGTGAAGATCTGTAACTACCTTACCTGTTTCCCAGATAAAGTGGCCTGAGGGTACCCAGGGATTGCTTGCTGGAGTTGGGGTCTGGAAAAAGCAATGAGACCTGAGAGGAAAACTAAGACGAGAAGATCTGTGTGATCCCCTAGATTTGGTGCCGGAGAGGAAGGAGAGGACACAGCAGATGGTCTGCTACAGTGTTGAGGATAAGACTAAGGAATTGGGCTTGCAAG
Organism: Pachyuromys duprasi; assembly: GCA_028658305.1. Taxonomy (NCBI): domain Eukaryota; kingdom Metazoa; phylum Chordata; class Mammalia; order Rodentia; family Muridae; genus Pachyuromys; species Pachyuromys duprasi. The sequence goes on along the minus strand of JAQQSO010004848.1, from coordinate 11,279 downwards.
AGCAGAGGGAATCGTATGGAGGAAGAGAGGGGTGGTATTAGAGGGGTGTGGAGGGAACAGGAGCATCACAAGGAGACCAACAAAACTAAAATATCTGAGCTCAGGGGGTCCTGCAGAGACTGATGCACCAATGGAGGACCATGCAGGGAGAACACCTGGACCCACTGCTCAGATGCGGCCAATTGGCAGCCCAGTCTCCCTGGGGATCTCTGAGTGAGGGGATCAGCGGCTGCCTCTCATGTTTTCAGTTGACTGCTCTCTGATCACCCACCCTTAGTGATGTAGCCTTGCCAGCCAGTGGAGGAAGAGAATCCAAGCCATTCTGATGAGACTTAAGCTATGGGCAGATGAGAGTAGCGGAGAGCTCCCCCTTTCAGTGGACTAGGGGAAGGGGGTGAGGAGAAGAGGGAAGTTGAGTGGGACTGGGGGAGTTGAGGGAGGGGGCTTCAATTGGGATATATAATGAATAAATTGTGAAGAAAAAAATTTTAAAAAGGAAAGAAAACATTTCAAAATGTAAATAACATGAAGAACACTGGTGTAGGAGTCCTGGGTATCTTACTTTCCTTTCTCCAATTCTCTGATAAAACACCACTGTATCAGCAGCAAATTAAGGGAGAGAGGGATTGTTTTGGTTCACGATTTCTAGCTGCAGACCAAGAGAGTGAGAAAGTGACACCAGCAGGGACCTGAAGCAGCTACTAACATTGTATCTCAAGTCTATGGAAAAATGTATAAAGATTTATAAAATAAATAGAAGATATCAAAATCTATCAAGACAGTCTTCATTTGTGGGTTTAAAAAAATTAACATTGTTAAAATGTATTTTCCAAAGGATACATTACATAGTAGTTCAAGGACATTAAATGACTCCCCTCATTTTGGTTAGATATTATAACCTGAGAGGTTAACACACAGAGAATGAGTTCCCTCTTATAGGTCTGGATTAAAGGAATGGAGTACTACATTGGTCCCCTGGGACAGGCTTTACAGACATTTTCTTTCTTTCTTTCTCTCTCTCTCTCTCTCTCTCTCTCTCTCTCTCTCTCTCTCTCTCTCTCTCTCTCTCTCTCTCTCTCTGTCTCTCTCTTTTGTCTCTTTGCCAAATATTTATTTTTATTAATTACACAGTATTCACTTTGTATTTCCCCTGTAGTTCCCTTCCCTCCTCCCCTCCCGATCCTTCCGTTCCTCCTCCTTACAGTCATTTTCTAATGACACACCCCCTAGACCAGGCCCACTCTCTAAGGAAAACCACTAAGAAATAAAGACTCAAAACAGCCTGCAGAGGACAGTTCATAGGGAAATTGTAAATGGCAGCTTCCTGAAGATGAGGAAATGGCGCTGGGATCCAGTGCTAAAAACACATACAGAAGAATGAGGCTAGACTCCTATTTCTGACTATATAAAAAATACCCTCAGGGTAGACACCACTTGATGATGTCAGATGACAAAAACATTATAGTAAAATAGGAGAAAGGCAGTGCTTTGTCTACAAGCTTCTAAACATGTAGGCAATATAAGCAAAAAGATATGACAGTATCCTGAACTCAATACAGCAGAGGATGCAATCTATAAACTGCAGAGACAACCTACAGATAAGAATTGCAATTCAAAATATATTGCGAACAAAAAATACCCAATAGCAAAATATTACATTGCACAAAATGATTTAAAAATAGGCAACAAACCTAAACAGACATTTTAAAAATTAAGTCATAAGTGTTCAGCTGGCATTTTAACAAATTTAAATATACACCAAACTCCACAAAACAAAATCTTTTGAATTATTTTTATTGAAGATAATTTCCATAAAATTTATTATAAGAGTTAAAATGGCTATTATCAAAATGACAAAAAAAGAGAATGCTAATGAGAATGAATTAAAAGGAACACTCCCCTCACTCTGGTGGTAAAAATGAAAATTGTTTCAGCCACTGAGAGAACAACATGGTGATTCCTAACAAAATTGAAAAGAAAATGATAGTATGATCTAATGAGAAACAAGTAGATATTTTCTAAAGAAAATGAAATCAATGTGTTTAAAATATAAGACTGATTATTCAGTGTAGTTTATAATAACCAAGAAGTAGAAGCAGTCTAGGCATCCATGAACTGATCAATAAAAGCAGTCACGGTGCATCGACATACCATAAAATACTGAAAGATCATTTGTCATAACATGGATGAACTTACATTATAGGGAAATAAGGCAGGCACAGATATGGAAGTAGCATCTGATCTCCTTCCTCAAGGGATATGAAAAGACAAAAGCAAAGAGTATAGTAGAGTTCCCCAGGTCCTAGAGATGGTGTTTACAAATGACCAAAAATTATTAACTGCCTATTGTGATTATTGAGATTAAGATTGGTATATAAAATACACTGCATGTACAGGCAGTGTAAGTTGGATTGTTTGTATTTATTTCAAGAAAAGGAAAAATTTCTATACAATACATTTTCAACTGTAATTTAAATATTATTCATTTAAATTAATAAATATAAATTTATTATTTTTCCTTTTTTATTTTTTTTACTTTTTATATTAATAACATGTTATTTAATTTTTATCCCAGCCATAGCCCCCTCCCTCATTCCTTCCCAATCCCACTCTCCCTATCTCATCTTCTCCTGGCTCTTTCCCAAGTCCACTGATAGGGGAGGTCCTCCTCCCCTTCCATCTGACCCTAGCTTATCACATATCTTCAGGACTGGATGCAATGTCCTCTTCTGTGGCCTAGCAAGGCTGCTTCTCCATTGGTGGGGGAGGTCAAATGGCCATCCATTGAGTTCATGTCACAAATAGTCCCTGTTCCCCTTACTAGGGTATACACTTGGATACTGAGCTACCATGGGCTACATCTGAGCAGAGGTTCTAGGTTATATCCATACATGGTCCTTGGTTGGAGAAACAGTCTCATAAAAGACCCTTGTGCCCTGATATATTTGGTCCTTGTGGAGCTCCTGTCCTCTCCAGGTCATACTAACTCCCCCTTTTTTCATATGATTCCCTGTACTCTGCTGAATGTTTGGTTATGAGTCTCAGCATCTGCTTTGATCCACTTCTAGGTTAAGTCTTTCAGAGGCTCTCTGTGGTAGGCTCCTGTCCTGTTACTTGTTTTCTCCTACTTCCAATGTTCATCCCATTTGTCTTTTTAAATGAGATTGATCATCTTACCCCGGGTCCTCTTTCTTGTTTATCTTCTCTAGGTGTACGGATTTTAGTATGTTTATGCTATCTTATAGGTCTAGTACCGACTTATAAAGGAGTATATACTGTGTGTGTCTTTCTGCTCCTGGGAAACATCACTCAGGATGATTTTTTCTAGGTCCCACAATTTGCCTGAAATTTTCACGATTTCCTTGTTTTTAATTGCTGAGTTGTATCCAATTGTGAAAAGGTACCACAATTTTTTTATCCATTCCTCCATTGATAGACATGAGAGTTTTTTCCAGCTTCTGGCTATTATAAATAGAGCTACTACAAACATGGTTAAGCAAATGTTTTTGTTGTGTACTTGTTGTGTCCTTGAGGATCTTTTGGATATATGCCTAGGAGTGGTATAGCTGGTCTTGAAGAAGCAGTATTCCTAATTGTCTGAGAAAGCGCCAGATTGATGGCCAAAGTGGTATTACAATTATACATTCCCAATAGCAATGGAGGAGGGTTCCCTTTTCTCCACAACTTTTCCAGCATGTGTTGTTACTTGAGTTTTTGATCTTAGCCATTTTCGTGGGTGTAAGGTGAAATGTCAGGGTCATTTTGATTTGCATCTCTCTGACGACTAGGACATTGAGCATCTCTTTAAGTGCTTCTCTGCCATTCCATATTCTTCTACAGAGAATTCTCTGTTTAGCTCCATACCCCATTTTTTATTTGGATTGCTTAATTTATTGCATTTTAACTTCTTTAGTACTTGATATATTCTGGATATCAGCCTTCTGTAAAATATAAGATTGGTAATGATCCTTTCCCAGTCTGTAGGCTGTCGTTTTGTTTTGACAACAGTGTCCTTTGCTTTACAGAAGCTTTTCAGTTTCATGAGGTACCATTTATTGATTGTTGCTCTTAGAGCCTGTGCTGTTGGTGTTCTGTTCAGGAAGTAGTCTCCTGTGCCAACGATTTCTTGGCTCTTCCCCACTTTTTTTTTTCTAACCGATTTAGTTATCTAGTTTTATATTGAGGTCTTTGATCCACTTGGACTTTAGTTTTGTGCTGGGTGATAAACATGGATCTATTTTCATTTTTCTGCATGTAGACATCCAGTTTGACCAGCACCATTTGTTGAAGATGTTGTCTTTTTTTCTAGTGAATGATTTTGGCTTCTTTGTTAAAAATCAAGTATTCATAGGTATATGGGTTTATTTCTGAGTATTCTATTCTGTTCCATTGATTCCCTTTCTGTTTCTATGCCAATACCATGCAGGTTTTATTACTATTGCTCTGTAGTACAGCTTGAGATCAGGGATGGAGAAACCTCCAGATGATATGTTGTTGTACAGGATCCTCTTGGAAATTCTGAGGTTTTTTTTTCCTCCATATGAAATTGAGAATTTTTCTTTCAATGTCTGTAAAGACTTGTGTTGGTATTTTGATGGGAATTACATTGCATCTGTAGATTGCTTTTGGCAGAATAGCCATTTTTACAATGTTAATCATACCGTTCCATGAGCATGGGAGTTCTTTCCAACTTCTGATATTTTCTTCAATTTCTCAATTCAGAGACTTGAAGTTTTTTTTTTTTTCAAACAGGTCTTTCACATGCTTGGTTAGAGTCATCCAAAGTTACTTTATGTTATTAGTGGCTATTGTGAAGGGTGTTGTTTCCCTAATTTCTTTCTCGGCCCTTTTGTCTTGGGTATACAGGAGGGCTTCTCATTTTTTGAGTTAAGTTTCTATCCATCCACTTTGCTGAAGGTGTTTTTCAGCTGAAGAAGTACTTTGGTTGAATTTTTCGGGTCACTCATATTCACTATTATATTATCTGGTGAATAGTAAAATTTTAACCTCTTCCTTTCTGATTTGTATCCCCTTGATCTCCTTTAGTTGTCTTATTGCTCTAGCTAGGACTTCAAATACTATGTTGAAGAGATATGGAGACAATAGGCAGCCTTGCCTATTATATCAGTGGGATTGATATACCTATATACATGAGATGATTGTGCGATTTAACTTTTTCAGTTTGTTTATGTGCTGGTTTACATTGATGGGTTTCCCTTTATTGAACCATTCTTGCATGCCTGGGATGAAACCTACTTGGTCATGGTGGATGATATCTTTTATTTGTTCTTAGATTCGGTTTGCAAGTATTTTATTGAGTATTTTTGCGTCAATGTTCATAGAGAGATAAGTCTGAAATTGTCATGTTTTGTTGGGTCTTTGTGTAGTTTAGGTATCAAAGTGATTGTGGCTTCAAAGAATGAGTTTCATAATGTTCCTTCTGTTTCTATTTTGCAGTATAATTTGAAGAGAATTGGAATTAGTACTTCTTTGAAGGTCTGGTAGAACTCTGAAACCGTCTGGCCCAGGTCTTTTTTTGGAGGGGAGACTGTTGATGACTGCTTTGATTTCCTTGGGGGATATAGGGCTATTCAATCTTTCTACCTGATCTTGATTTAATTTTGGTAGATGGAATCTATCAAGAAAAGTGTCCATTTCTTTTAGATTTTCAAATTTTGTGGCAAATAGTTTTATGTAGTACGACCTAATGATTGTTTGGATCTCCTTAATGTCTGTAGTTATGTGCCCCTTTTCATTTCTGATTTTGCTGATTTAGATAGATTCTCTCTGCCTTTTAGTTAGTTTTACTAAGGGTTTGTCTATCTTTTGATTTTCTCAAAGAACCAGCTCTTGGTTTTGTTGATTCTTTGAATAGTTATATTTGTTTCAAATTGATTACTTTGAGCCCTGAGTTTAATTATTTCTAGCTGTCTGTTCCTCTAGCTGTCTGTTCCTCTCAGGTGTATCTGTTTCTTTCTCTTTTTTTTTTCCTAGGGTTTTCAGTTGGGTCATTAAGTTGCTTGTATGAGACATCACATATTTCTTCTTGATGGCACTTAGTACTATGACTATTCTTCTGAGCACTGATTTAATTGTGTCCCATTGGGTATGTTATACCTTCATTTTCATTGAATTCTAGGAAGTCTTTAATTTCTTTCTTTATGTCTTCCATAACCCAGCTGATGTTGAATAGCAAGTTGTTCAGTTTACATGTGCATGTAGGTTTTTTGCTATTTCCATTGTTGTTGAGATCCAGCTTTAATCCATGGTGGTCAGATAGAATACAGGGGATTATTTCAATTTCCTCTCTTGAAGAGAAAAAGCCTCTGTTGAGGCTTGCTTTGTGACCAACTATATAGACTATTTTGGGGAAGGTTGCATGAGGTGTTGAAAAGAACGAATACTCCTCTGAGTTTGGGTGAAAAGTTCTATAGATATGTATTAGATCCATTTGAATTAGGGTTTCTGTAAGTGCCTTTATTTCCCTATTTAGCTTCTGTGTAGATGATCTGTCCCTTGGTGAGACTGGGTGTTGAAGTCTCCCACTGTTAAGGTGTTGGGATCGATGTGTGATTTCAGCTTTAATAATATTTCCTTTACAAATGTAGGTGCTCTTGTATTTGGAGTATAGATGTTTAGAATTATGATGTCCTCTTGGTAGATTTTTCCTTTGATGAGAATGTAGTACAACTCAATCTTTTTGGTTTAATTTTGGTTGAAAGGCCATTTTATTATATATTAGGATAGTTACCCCAGCTTGTTTTCTGGGTCCATTTGCTTGAAATACCTTTTTTCAGCCCTTTATTCTGAGGTAGTGTTTATCTTTGTTGGCTCCTGTTTCTGTACCTATTCTGTTAGTCTGTGTCTTTTTATTGGAGAGTTGAGTCCGTTGATGTTGATAGATAATAGTGAGCAATAAACATTAGTTCCTTTTATTGTGGAGTTGGTGGTCTTACTGTGATTCATTGGTTTCTTTTTAAAATTTTTGTAGGGAAATTATCTGTATCCAATGTTTTCTTGGGTATAGTTGTTTTTGTTAGATTGATGTTTTCCTTCTAGTATCTTCTGTAGGGCTAGTTTGCTGCGAAGAAATTGCTTAAATTTGGTTTTATCATGGAATATTTTGTTTTCTCCATCGATGTTGATTGAAATCTTTGCTGGGTACAGTAGTCTGGGTTGGCATCTGTGGTCTTTTAAAGTCTGCATGACATCTGCCCAGGCCTTTCTGTCTTTTATAGTTTCTGATGAGAAATCTGGTGTGATTCTGATAGGTCTACCTTTATATGTTACTTGGCCTTTTTCCCTTGCTGCTTTTAATATCTTTTATTTGTTCTGTAGATTTAGTGTTTTGACTATGATGTGATGTGAGGAGTTTCTTTTCTGGTCTAGTCTATTTGGTGTTCTGTAGGTCTCTTGTGTGCTTATGGACATCTCTTTCTTTAAGTTAGGAAATTTTTGTTCTATGATTTTTTTGAAGATATTTTCTGGACCTTGAGCTTGGAATCTTCCTTTTCATCAATTCCTATTATTCTTAGATTTCACCTTTTCATGGTGTCTTTGATTTTTTGGATGTTTTGTGTTTGGGACTTTTCTGATTTTACTTTTTCTTTGAGAGAAATATCAATTTCTGCAAGTGTATCTTCAGCACCAGAGAGTCTCTCTTCCATCTCTTGTATTCTGTTGGTGATGCTTACCTTTGTGGTTACTGATCTTTTCTCCAAGTTCTCCAGCTCCAGTGTTTTCTCTGTTTGTGTTTTCTTTATTCATTCATATTCCATTTTTATGCCTTGCACTATTTCTTTCATCTGTTAGAATGTGGCTTCCTTTCTCTGTATAATGGCCTCTATTTTTTTTTATTTGTTTGTTTGTTTCTTCTCCTTATGCCACTAATTGCACCTCAACTTGTGTCTCTATTTCTTTGGCTATATTTGCCTGTGTTTCTTTGAGAGCTTTGTTCATTTCCTCTTTATTTGATTCCATCTGTGTGGCAATTTCTTTGAGAGATTCGTTTGTTTCCTCTTTATGTATCTCTAATAACTACATAAGCATATATTTAAAGTTATTTTCCTATGTTTCCGACGAATTGGAGTATCCATTGTTTTTGGAGGTTGCTGGTGAAGCCATGATTTCCTGATTTTTGTTGGGTGTGTTTTTTAACCATCTTCTGGCCATTTGCTTATCTGTAACCTTCACTGTTTGTTCTTGAATTCTGCAGTTCAGACTGGTACTGCCTTTCTCTGGTGTCTGGACAATTATTCAGGAAAATGAGAGAGGTTTAGTGGTTTCAGCATGTGTGTTGGTGTTTCAGTTGTACCTGTGGGAGGAAAGTCCATGAGCGCAGATGGTCGAATGTAGGCAAGTGTGTGGACGTGTGTGTGCATGGAAGTGTGCCCTGAGGCACAGGGTGCTAGAGAATGTAGAGGTCTTCAGTGTGAGGGAGGGGTTCCTTGCAGACACCGAAGGGGTTGCAGGCACTAAAGGTATTGCAAGCAATGGTGATGATTGTGGGCGCAAATTACCTGAGTAAGTCAGTGGCCTATAGGCTACTGGTATTTGTCTCTAACTGAGCTCCAGGAGTTATTTTCCTAAACTCCACTGGTAGATCTGCAGAGCAGGAGGGCTGCAATGTCCCAAGAAACCCTCTGTTTCCCACAGTGGATGTTTGGGTGGGAGGGATCTGATGTCCGGTTGCTACCTTGGAAGTATCCTGGATCAGGGGCTCTGTAGGTACTTGATCGTGCACTACTTTTAGCAGGTAAAATCGTAAAGCACAAGGGTTACTCCAGTTCTCTACTGGCCGGTTTGGACCTGCTGAGTCAAATGTGGCAGGTTGAGCTCAGTCAGCTCAGTGGTGCAGCGGCCTCTCAATTGGGAAGTCCAGCTGTGGCTGCAGAACTGGAGTCTCCTGGTGTCTGCTGGGAAGTCCTGGGGAGCCACAAAAGTGGTCCACAGGCCTTGGTGCTCCAGCGCCTGGTGTACCTGCGTGGTTTTAGACGTCTGCTGGGCTTTGGTGTCTCTACAGCTGGCTTTCTGCCACTGAGGGTTTGGGGTGGTCTGTACAGTCACTGGCTGGGAGGCCTGTGTAGTAAGTATTGCAGATCACAGAAGTGGGACACAGGAAGGATTGTACCACGGATCTGGGACTCTGCCAGTGGGTACTTGGCGGGCTGGCGGGCACAGCTGGCAGCTGGGGCTGAGGAGCTAAGAGCCCGCCTCTGCTGTCTCTGTCCCCAGACAGTGAGTTCTGTCTTCTGAGTCACTGGCTGTGGGTCAGCTCCCCTAAGGAGGAGGAAGGCCCAAACAAGTGCCCCCCTTAGTTCCCAGAGAAGTCTGCACATGACCTGAATCTAAATGTTCTCCCCTCCTGTGATGTCCCCTCTCTTTCAGGAAGCCACAAGCTCGTTTTTCTGGCTTCAGCTGTCCCTCCACTCACCAATTTCGGAGTTTCAAATCCTCTGCTTCTCAGGAACAGTGCAGGTTGGTCGCCACAGTCTTGGATCCCCCAAATTTAAATTTATTAAAGAATGCTAGCAAGAATGAATTAAAAGGAATACTCTCCTTTAAATTTAATTTAAGTTTAAATTTAAATTGTTCTGGAAAACCAGAAAAATCGAGCGCACTAATGTAGACATTTCAGCCTTGTTGCTTGCTGTTGGAGACTTCTTTTTTTAAAACTGAGATTTAAACTAACCTGTGGAAAGAGTTGAGTGTAAGCTTTGATTTCATGAAGAATGTATAATAGCTAAATTCTTTTATTTTTAAATTACACATAAAAATAAATGCATGCTTTCGGGAAGAATTTCAGAGATATTTGAATATTCACTTTTAGTGTTTATACTTCTATTTAATTTATAAACTAAAGGTTTTAAAATTCTGATCATTTAATTACTGTTTATATAAAATATTTTTGCTGCTTAAAGTATAATTCACGATTTAGTAATAATGGCAACATTTTACAACTTAAAGAAATGTCAGATCCAAGATGGCTGCCCCAGGAGGACACTGTGTCTGAGGAGCAGGACAGTAGTGTAGGCACAGCGACCAGGAGACTGAGATCTCAGACCTAAAACACCAGTATTTGCAACTGCCAGGTGAGCAGAATTCCTATGGTGTGGAAATCAAGTGGAAAAGTCCAAGGGACACCCAGCTATTCCCAGGAAAAACTCCGGAGGGTGACAGGCTGCACACAGCCACACTGGGTGCCTAAGCCGCCATTTCAGTCTGGGTCACACAGAACCCCAGATGGACTGAGTTTCACCCAGATACTGGAGGCTGCACTGGGTAGGCTCACAACTCTCTGCGCAAATAGCCGCCACTTTGGTCTGGGTCACATAGTACCCAGGACAGACTGAGTTTAACCCAGATATTGCGGGCTACACCAGTCAGACCCACACCCCTAGGTGCACCCAGCAACAACCACGGATTGGGACTCATAGTATCAGGTCCAGACTGAGGTACCCCCAAATACCATCTCAGATCATGGTGCACAGCCCCTGACCCAGAAGGAGGTGCCAAGACTCCAGTCCAGAAGAGAGCCCTTAGCAACAAGCCCAGGTCAGAGCTCAGAGCCTCCTGAGCAGAGCAGCGCCCCCAGCAGACATATCAAAGGGGCACAGAGTGAGGAACCAAACCTGCAGACCAGAGGGGAGACCAGCCTGTGGTGCTCACAGCCTCTAGCACAGAGCACAAAATCAGGCAAACAGATCCCACAACAGAGTCCAACTGAACAACAACACACACTATCAAACCACTGGAACCCCATGATCTTCTTGAAGAATACTCCTGACACAAGAGATTGACAGTTCCAGTCTGAAGTTCAGCCTTAAAGCGCAAACAGCTCCTTGATTATATATAAACAAATGCCCAGAAGTCAACAAAAGAACTCACCCAACAATAATCAGGACATCATAGCCCCACCAGAAACACCCAAAAGCAATAGAGATTTTAATTCAGCGGAGACACAGGAAAATTATATTAGAGCTATGATTATGCAGATATTAGAGGAACAAAAGGAGGCACAAAAAGAGGAAATGAACAAGGCCCTCAAGGAAATTAAGAAGGATTTAACTGCCCACATACAGGAACAATTAAAGATAGACAGAGAAGAAATAACCAAAATAAGAGACACAGTCAATCAGATGAAGGAAACAATACAAAGCATGAAAACAGAATTAGAATCTAAAAAGAGGACACAAACAGAGAAGATCCTGGAACTGGAGAACTTAGAGAAAAGATCAGGAACCACAAAGATAAGCATCACCAATATAATACAAGAGATG